>VXBB01016561.1:1003271-1034596 GCA_013399915.1 Illadopsis cleaveri
AAAGGAATCAGAATAAACTCTTTTTCAGGAAATTACTATTAAAAAAAAAATCTGGGAAAGTAGAATGTAGCATGATGTAGAATGTGCCTCCTCTTCTGGGATCATAGTATTCTCCATCACGTCACCTCTTCTCTGTTACAGGAATATTTTTCCCCCTTTTTTTTTTTTGCAGGCATGCCTTTGAAATGCCAGTTCATCTTACCACTTCACATATTAATTTCGTTTTCCTATTTGTTCATCCTTTTTAGGGTTCTCACACCCTTCCCCAAAGGTGTGAGGAGAGATTGGATTGAAATAGATAGATGTTGATGAACAAAAGCATTTTCGTCTTTGAGTGCAGTGCAGTTATCTGTAAGAGACAGCCTCGGTTTGCCCTTAAAATTACTGACCTTCTCTCTGAAAATGGCTATCCTTGAGCCTTGGAGTGAACATCTTACACTGACAGAATTGGCCATTGTCAACAAAGGTTTGTAACCAACTATCTCTGCACCAAGAAGTCAGTGGGAGGGAAAGTATTTAACAAGCTGAGTGAGTGGCACAGAGGAAGACAGGGCATGGAGGGCAGCTGAGAGCAGAAGGCTTGGAATAAAGCTCCAAAAAGGAAAGAAATCCAACAATTCATAGAGAAGGCAACCAAAGACAAAATTAAGAAAAATGAGAAAGAAAAATTAAAATGAATGATGGCAGAAACAGGAATCCTTATGCACATCCTGAAGCTGTCATGGTAAAGAATATAAGCCCAACAGCTTTTCCTTCACTTCTCCATGGAAATAAAACAATTATCAGGAAGCTATTCTATTTTATTCTTCAAAGAAGTTATTTAAAAGCAGGTCCCCATTGTGGAAAGACTTGACATCAAGAACAGTTATTGTCTCTCACAAGCATTCTTTACGGTTACTGTTTAACTCAAAACTGACACACCATGCTATTTAACAGAAATGGATGGTTTTGCCTTATGGAAGCTGAGGAGTAAGGAGAAAAATGTCTTTGAAAAGAAAAATAATTGTGAGCTGGAGTGTGTCCAAGGAGAGTTAAACCAGTGATAAATTTCCTTCCCAGATGTTAAGGTTTTAAGGCCGGTGAGGTCCTTCACTTCCACCTCATGTTCTCCTCCTTGCTCCTGATGCTCATGCCACTCCCCTCTTTCTCTCAAACATCCATATCCCACCATCACAATTTCCTCCCTCCAGAAGGACCCAGTGTCTGGTGTGTTGTTCTGGGCTCCTCTCCACCGCTGCAGTTTGGGGAGGGTTGATGTCAGGGCTGTTGCTGGGGCAAAAAGTCTTATGCAGGTTTTCAGCATCCTGGTGAACCATAGGCTGTTGAGGAAGAAGAGGGTGGAAGGCTGAAGATGGAGAAACCCAGCCATTGTGGCCTCTACTCAGCATCCCTACTCATGACAAAAGGCAGAGAGGAAGGAGTGTGAGAGGAAACAGTCCAAAATCCTGGGTGCTTTGTGATATAATATCGTATGAGAACAAGAGAAAACTGTACTTTTTGACAGAAAGTCACCTTCTAACACTTTGACATTCGGGTTTCTTGAAGCTCAGCCTGAGTAAAACCTGGTTAAATGAAAATCTAAAGCATATGCTTTATCTTAAAGTCTTTGAAGAAGTGTCTTCACTCCTGAAACACACTGAAGCTTTATTACAAGCCATACTCTGATCTGAGGCACTGTGGTGTAAATCTGCAATTACTCACTCAAAATCAGTAGTATTTTCCTAGCAGTGGAAGAGAGGAAGTTCACCCCTTTCTCCCAAGCAGGGGGATAAATCCTTCTAAATCATTGTCACTGTAAACTTCTAATGTAGTGCTGGCACTTACTTTCATCTGGAAGATTGGAATTAAGTATCACCTTCATTTTACAATTATACTAAATTAAGTTAAATCAATTTGTTTTAAACCTTCTGTTACACTGTAGAAAATTTACTTCAGCTAAAACACATACTTATTGTTTTACTTTAAATTCTATGCTTAGGAGTGTTTCCCAGAACTTGGGAATGCATATTAAAAACATGGAGAGCTAGTTGTCTCTGAAAGGTTGCTACCAGTATTTCTGTTTTCATAGTTAGAGAGGCATTAAATGTCAGGGTGGTCCTAGATTTGTCAGTTTGTAATAATGACATAAGTGCTGGGTTTATCAGAGAAGAGGTGTGGATGGTGGTTAATGAGAACTCAGTGTTGCAATTTATATTAAAGTGGCAAGAGGCAAAGACGGAACACGTACAAGAGAGGTGAATAATTGCATTTGCTTAGACACTATATTCTGCATTCCAGGTGGTAGAGTCAAACTGAGAGGATATTCCAGGAAATAATCAAAAGAGTTCTTTTCTAGGACCATTAGTCCTAATCCTTTCATCATCTTTTTTTTTTACACTAATATCACGTGCTATTTTAGTCTTCTTTACTTGTCCTTCACAAATAATTTCTTATTCTCCTCATTAAGATGGCTTTTAACTTATTAGTGATTGCCTCTGATGCAATAGATACTACAGATCTTGATCAGTATCATTTGTACACATTTATAAACAGAAATTCAGTGTCTGCCTTAAAGGGGTCGTGAACATACACTTCCACATTTGACATGTTCTGTAGCTGTACAACTGTATTCTACTGTTCAAGGATTTCAGAATTCTTAACATAAAAGCACATTTTACTCCAAACCAAGACAAAAGGTTATTTTTTAGAAGTGTAAACCATGCAGTATTAAAGCATTTCAAAGAACTTATTCATCCATCCATCCATCCATCCATCCATCCATCCATCCATCCATAACAGGGAGACACTCAGAGGTTCATATACAAGATTGCAATTTTCTACTGATTTTTTTTGCATAGGAAGGACCAAGCCTGAAGCCCTTCTACATTCAAATTAAATTATTTGACAATGTCTTGCTAATGAAAAGCAAAATAGTGACCACCTATTGAAATTACTAGGGTTATAACACTGTATCAGAGATTGCATATTTTCTTTTTAATTAAAATACATGTACCATTTTTTCAGAAGTTTAGAACTGGAAGAGACCTCTGAGCCATTGAATTAAGCCCCCGCCTATAATCATGGACCACTGTATCATAAAATCTCTGCAGTTTTTCTGTGCTCAATGTGTGGAGCACCAACTACGTTCTCCTCAGTTATCAATGTTTTTCATTGATTTCTGTGCTGTGCACTATTCACCAATTAACTAGGCATATCACCTTCACTGACCCAAATACAGACATTTTGCAGAATAATCTCTCATCCAGCAGCCAGATTTGCTGCCTTATACCCTTCCACCTGTCTAGCTGCATTGTGATCATATTTTTTTCTACTGAATTCTTTTCTTTTTTATTTGTTATTTTAAAGTCATAGCCATAATATCAAGTAATGGGTGATTTTTAGATGTGTCAGTCAATACAGGGGAGAATAATTTCTAATTTATGCTTTAAAAATAAATTTATTTAAAATTTTGTTCACAATAGACATTGGTTTAACTTTTGTTGCCACAGTGCACATCCAGTTTGTGTCAAACAAATCTAATAATACAAATCTAGTTACACAAACAAGCATTGTCCTTGGTGCTTGAATCAAGGTGTGTACTACACAAAAGGGAAGATCATTAAGGTGTTAAAAATGCATGATGGTGAGACTTCCATTATGCCAAATATCCTTCTGTGGTAATGATGGATCAGTTAAACAACCCTCATGTATAAACATGATTGCTGTATTTGCTGCCTCAGTTCTGGACGTCTGACATTTCACTAGGTATAGCCCCTTTAATTGTGATTTTTGCCTTGTTCTTATTAAGTCTTACATGATTTTAACTTTAAAGGAGAAATGTCACACCCCTTTAATCACATTGCATTTATTAAGTTTATTTTTTGTGTTTCCACATTTCAACATTCTCTTAAATCATTCTTCCTGTGACAGGGTCTTCCTGTGACCTTGTTTGGTCCACACTTTCAATAAAGGAATTTCTTAGAAAATTAATACAGGCCATTTCTTNTGGCAGCATCGCCTGCAGAGAAATTAGAGACTGAACTCAGTAGTGAAGTGGTAACTTTTAGCTATGTTCACAAGTGTCTCTCAACCCTGAGATGTCACTTGAGAAAAAGCCATGTTCCAAAATGCTTTGAGATTCTGCTTTTGAAGTGATGAGAGGAGACTGACAGATGGGAGAGCGGGCTAAAGTCAGGTACAACAGGAGTAAGAGATGCCCAGATACGGACAGCTGGGTGCTCTAGCCTTTCGTGACAGAGATGAGTGACTTAGAATGTATACATAAAAGCAGATGACAAACTTTTATTGGCCACAACACTTAAGAAAATCAAAGTGAAAATTCTTTTATTTCCCGTTGGGTTGGTGAAGATATTTAGCTTCCTGAAACACTTTTTTTTTTTTCTTTTTTTCTGTGAGAAATGTTGTATGACCTGTAAAGAGATGACTGAGGAATAGAAGAAGTACCACAGTGACCAGTGAATTCTTCATGAGAAACACATTTTCACATAAGACTTTCAAAACAGAGCATAGCTTGATAAGCCCTGGAAAGCTGCTATTTTGGTAAACACACACAAAACCTTGCTGGGAGATTTCTGTAGCTGACGTTAGAAATGGAAATTAAAAAGAAGTTTAAAAACTCGTCACACATGTAATATGAAGTAGGAGGAGTGTGTACCAAGCTTTTTGTCCCATGTAGCTTACTGACCAGTGCTAATATCCCAGGAGTGAACTTGTTATTGGTTTTGGCAGGCTGTGCAAAACCAATACAACAGGAAAGAAACGTGATGAAATGACAAGAAACCAAAACATAACAATCCAAGGATTGTACATCCATATTTATGAGTGCTGATTCAAAACTAAAAGAAATCAAAGAGGTATAAAGTCACTCCAAGAAAAGTGTTAGAACCTGTGAAACAGCTTGTGATAAATGGAGAAATAAAGAAAAATGTTGTGCATTTGCTTAGAAAATAACAAAGGGATTGACATGGTAGGAAGCTGTGTAATTGCTAAAAGAAGGTTATTATTATTATTTTTTCGCAATAACCTGATGATGGGTTAGTACAGAAACCAAATCTGAAAAGGAAATATTATTGTGAAAACAAAATCTCTAAAGGTTGTTAAGCAACTGGAGGAATGAGGAGAAATTGCTCCTCCTGTTGACATGCATTTCTAAACAGGCTGAAATCAGGAAAAAAACATTAAGATTAACTCAGTATTTTGGAAATTACAAGGAAAGGATTCAGTGGCCAGGACTTTACACTGTGTTGTAAAGCCCTTAGTGGGGCAACATATTTGGGTATGTGACTGTGTCAACTGAAACAGAGCTCACTCCAAAATGAGAGTGGGAAGAAACAGGAGGCACTGGGATGGCTCAGCCCATTGTTACTGCTGTTTTACACTGCAATTCTGATCTTATTAAGATTCATATATTTAATGAAAAAAAAAGGCATGTTTGGGAGTCTGAGAAAGACACTTTAAACATAATCTGCGTTACATAAAGCTTTCTGTGTTTACACTGTGAAAGTGCTGACACAGGCTGAGAGTCACTCATAAAGCAAGTTTATTTTTCAAATACATCAAGTACAGAATGCACAAAAAAGCTTACAAAAGATGGAAGCATATCTCAGAAAGAAAGAGAAAGATTTAAAATACATTTTATTAGCCTAGAAAAGATGCTAGTTTTCACATAAATCTTCTATTTATTTTCCTTAAAGACTTAACCCTAGTCTGTGACAGAAATTTTATAACTTTACAGATACGCCACTTTCAGATTCATTGCAAAACATCCAATATTGCTTCTTGAACCTTCATATAACCTTAGCTAGAGGTTTTACTTTAGGCTAAAGCTTCTCATGAAGAATTAAGGCTGTCCCAGCTTTTCCTATTTCATTTCTTCAACCATGGAGTTGAAGAAATGAAAGCACTAATCCTTCTCAGCATGGCTTTTAGTTCCAGGCAGAACAGGAGTTCACAGAGCAGTTGGACTATCAGATTGCGTCACCCTGGAAGCCACATCCTCATTGCCATGGCAATGACATGCAACAGTTTCTGAACCTCCTCCACTGAAACAGTTCCCAGTAGGTGACAAACACGGGTTGAGCACTGCATCCGATTTTCAAGTTTTTATAAACCACTTTTGGTAGGGATGGGTTGTGGAATCTCTGTATGTGTGTCCTGTGTAGGTATATCAGTAAAAATCTGACTTAGCATGTGTTCACATAGGCTCTGGATAGCAATAGAACTCACCAGCTTTCCACACAAATAGGTTATGCTATGCTAAGTGTGTTCTCCTGAATCTGGGAATTGTTACTATTATTATTGACCTCAAATACACCAATACAAACACAGATATTAATGTTTGTGGCCAAGTTGGGTATTTGAGGCAGCTCCTTTTATTGTGCCCTTGACAGATGTGACTTGGCTGAGCTCTTGGGCAGAATAAGCTGTGATTTGGTTTCCTAGAAGAGAAGACAACACTGGAGATGGGACTGGGATTCCGATGAGTTTTGGATTTATTTGGGCTCTTTTTAATAGTGGTCTAGTCTATATTCATACTGAAGTCCCTAATGCCTTTGATCTTTTGACAATGAAATACAGAGATTGATAACTATGCCAGTCCTTCTATGCAACGTGCTTAAAATTAGAGATCTAATTAGGTGATTTTGTGTGATTATGCATTTTTCCAAAGTGACCTGGTTTTTATTATCAATAATAAGAATCGTAGCTTCTTACAGGTAAGAATTTATATCTACCCTACATAAATACTGCTAAACTCATTTTTAAGGGCTTGTTGCTGAATACTCTTTTGACATCTTATTTTTGTCTGTATCTTTCCGGAGACTGTTGGCACTTCTGTCAGGTGCATAGCAAGTTCCATATATATCCACCTCTGGGTGTGCAAGGGTAGGGAGAAGACAGCTTACTTATGACAAAATTGCACTCAGATTTCACATATGTTAGCTTCTTCTGCATTGGAAGGTATTGGAAAATGTGTGAGATGGAAGAAAAGGATTACACTTCTCAAATACACTCATCTTACAAGACTTGCTCTCTATTGATTTTTCCTCAGGATCTCTTTGACTCATGCTAACTTGATGACAGAAATCCTTGCTCTGTAGGGAGGAAAACACTTCAGCTGCGTAGCTTTAAAACTGATGAAAGGTTTGTTCAAATACTGGGGGAATAATCAAGTCACCTTAAAATCATCTCTGTACTTGAGGTGAGCATAGTGTTGTCTCAGTTTGGGAAAATGAATGGTGCTGATGTGTCTAGTACTTTTTTATACCTGCAGATACTGCCTATTTAAAAAGCAACACATCAAAGTGATTTAATGCATTAATTGGATAAAAGGAAAAACAAGTAAGTCTCTAAATGAAGGAAACTTAATAAAGCTGGCAGATCTTTTGCAAATAGAGAAGTATTTTCTTTGTATAATGCAGAGTTCTTCTGAAAGAGAATTTTTTCTTTGATTTAGCCTTGATTAAGTGTTTCAGGGGTAAAAAATCCAATTATGCCTAAACTCAATGTGTTGAAAATACTCAGAAGAGAACTTAAAGCTAATTGATGTATCTGAGTTCATATTCAAAGTGAGGAATTACCTAACATATGTCTGTAAAGCATTGTACCAAGGTGTTCATTTCCTTGCAGTGTCTTTCTTCTTTCAAGATACTGCCCTCAAAACTTTAAATCAAAACAAGCAAATCCAGTATCACAAATGCACTGATTGCTTTTCAAACTGTCTGAAGAGTTCAAACCACATGCTGAATTAGTGGATCAGAATTCTCTAGAACACTCTCCTTGACTCCAATTAACTTGTTTTCTGACCTTGGGGAAAGTCATTGGACATTCTTTTTGTCTGTATATCAGTAATATAAGGATAATGATGTTTATGAAGTGATGTTTACAGGGTTTTTTTATAAAGTAATTTATACTAAAAGAGAAAAATGTGAAGTCCTACTGTTAATAACTTTCAAATCTCTTTAAACCTAGACATCTCCATTGTTGTTACTTTTTAAAGTTTCTTACTTCATGCTCCATTATTGTGTGATTATTGGGATGTTGGTAATGTTGCTACACCTTATCAAGTGCAAAAGTATAATGTTATGTTTCAGTGGCCCAAGAGTACAGACACCAACAAAAGAAATCAGTGAGATAATAGTGAGTTTCCCATTTCTCACTCTAAGGAAAGAGCTTACTTTAGGTCTCTGATATGAGAAAAGTGTTATTTTTCCTTGTCCTTATGAACTGAAAGATTAACTTTTCTCAAAACTGAGAAAGATTTAGGACTACACCAGATAAACTGGCATATTTTATTGGCAGCACTCATTTGCTTTCTTCATGCTGTGCAAGCTGACATGAATGGGTTATAAAAAGAGGTGATAATACAATGAGAGACAGTTACAAAGAAAATTGGGGGAAATGTAACCAGTTCATTTTCCTCTAAAATGTAATTTAGTTTTTCCAAACAGCACAAAACATAGGTATTTAGGATAGTAAGTGGAGGTATGTATATGTCCCAGATGGACTTTTAACTGGAGTAACATCATAATGATATTGGTAACTGCTAAAAAAAATCAGCAAAGATCATTTATTTGTCATGTTAAAATAGTCGGAAAATTATATTTCCTGCCAGATCTTAAATTTTTACATATGGTCAAATTTCAACAGCAAGGGAGACACTGAGGTACTCCTTTATAGAGCCAAATTGTGCCCAGCAAGATTTGCCATAGCTGCAGTGACTGGAATGAGTCCAGAAAAGCTTTTTCAGGGCTAGTCCAGAGCTGGACTTGTGGAACAGCACTGGGTGATGCTGTGCTGACAGCTGGGTACATCTGCAGCACCATGGCACAGCCTGCAGTGCAGGGGTGCAGGGAGCCCTGGGACTGCGTGTAGCATCGGAGTGGGATCCAGAGCGGGATCCAGAGCGGGATCGTTCTGGCAGCACAGGGCAAGGGGTGAATGGGGGTGTTCATTCCCAGCCAGGTCAGGCTCAGTGCTGCACTGGGGGGTGGCTGGTGTGTTCATGTGCCTGAGCTGGAAAATGAAAGCTGTTGTGAAAGCCACTGTGGATGGTTTTGCCTCTCCCTCCCAGCCTCAGGGACAACGTGTATCCAGCAGACACAAATGGCGTGTTACTCCTCAGCCCTGGCTGGTGCCACCAGTGCACTGTATACTTACAGTGGTCATGTAAACACAGGTACTTCAAAGGCATTATATGAAGGATATAGCAAAGGCTCTGGGCATCTTTCCTTTGATGTTTTGAGTTGTGGATGAAGCCTGCTATGCTAGAAGAATTTTTCTGTGTGTGGTCTGTTTAGCTCTCAGTTTAGCCCCAAAAACCTGAAAGTATGCTGTTTTTTGACTTGGTGCTGTTATCAGTTTTTACACAAAGCTGTAAGGTGGATAAGTTTAAGAATAATTTGAACAGTTATTTCTAGTGTGCTTAATTAGAACTGAGTTAAGTGAGGACAAACCCAGATTTGGGAGTGACTGTTCCACTTAACCAGAGATCACTGGTCTGTGAATCTTTTTTCTATTAATATAATTGCTTCTCTCCATTTTCAGGTTGTATTGCATGGATGTCTGATATGAAAGATGTTCACTAATGCTTTCTCTGCTTAACTTGGGGTGTATCAATGCATTTAAAAGTGCCTAAGAGGATACATGTGTATGGGCAATACATAGCAACTGCCTTTTTAACTCATTGCTTTTCATTCTCATGAATACATCATCAATGTCTCAGATAAGGGTCAAATGAACAAATAATAATTAAGTATATTTGATGGAATTAGCTTTATTTGCATTGTTATTAACTTTGTCCAGTCAGCCTTTGTTCTTGGATGATGTAAGTGAACTTTTCAACTCTTCGAGACCCTTTTATCAGCTTTGCCAGTGATATGCATGTGCTTCTCAAAGGAAATGCACTTTTCTCCATGGCTTGCTTCAGAGAATAAAAGAGAGTTTTAGAAACTGTGAAATGTATTATAGAGAATGACTGTTAATTCCCTATTTGATACAGCCGGACTTTAGTCAACAGAAATGCTGTGTGGCTGATAGGAGTTTTTGAACTATGGAGACTGTGATTAAAAGTAATTAACTATTGAATTTTTTAAAAGATATCTATGAACCCTGACTCAAGAGAAGTATATTTAAATATTGTTCTTAAATGAGGTACATATTTTCTTAGTACCTCATAATTTTACTGATTTCAAGTCCTGTACCAGTATTAAAATTACATCAGACAGTTCAGTTATAGAGAAGGTTATGTCATCTTTGTGTGTAGCAATCTGCCTCTGTAAACTGTATGAAAATGTTTCAGATGCATTAAAGAACAGCACTTCATGAGTCAGAGCATCCTTCCCAGAAGGTCTTTGCCAATGCATTGTACAAGAGTGAACTGGCAAACTGTTGATGTAATTTCACTTCCCCTGTAATCTCTGGTAGTTGTTACTTCATTTTAGCAGGCAAATGAGTTCATTGTGTACTTTGGGAAGCAGTTCACAACTGAGAAAATATAATTCTGTCCCCTGGAAATAAAACTTCAGAAAATTTCTACAGAGTTGAGACTGACATACTCCTATGCATTTGAAACAGGACCACCAAAAGCTGCAGCATCAGTTAATTTCAGGAATATCCAGAAATTGTACTTTGCCCACACCTAACATTTGTCATCCAGCAGGAATTAAACTGGCTTTTCCCATTAGAAAACAGGCATGGTTTAGCCTTTGTCAGTTATCTATATGTTTGTGTTCAGCTTTGTGCATGGGGATAAACTGTTCCATGCAAGCATCCAGAAAGGCCAAGCAGGCAAATCAGGGACACTGCTCACTGCTGCACTGCAGTCACAGGCTTCTCTCCCCACCAGTAAACGTACACTCTTTTTTTTTAGTTTTTCTACAGCTCAAGAACTGCAACAGAAACCGAAAGAATACTGTCTGCTCCCACTGATTTTCAGTCTGCTGCTAATTGAGACATAGCACTAACTCTGTGATGCTGGTGTATGTGACAACTCACACCCATTTACTGTCTATTACTGTTATTCTTCTGGCTTTAGAAACTAAATCTGGCATCCCATTTTACAGCTTGAGAAAAGATCCTATGAGGAACAAAGCACTAAGATGCAGTCAGAAGTGTCTAGTCACTAATATCAGTCACCATCTCAGCCCACAAAAGTGCCTGGATTAGTGTTTGACAGAAGCCTATTTGTTAAAAGGAAAAGATTTGTTTTAAAAGACAAGGTCTTGGTAGGATGCCTATTAAAATAACAATTACAGCCTATAGAAATGGCAGTTTTGGAGGAGCCCTGGAAACGTTCTGCTTGTTTTCTACCCATCCAGTGCAAAAAACTTGTGTAGATGTGATGTCTTGAGTTCATTAAAGGGTCTTCTGCCAGGCTGAGAGACCACGAGTCTGAACTCCTGAAAACACACAAGCCAACCCTACAATTTTTTCCCCATATAAAAATATTGCAGTCATAGCAAGCATTTCAAAGACTAGGCATTTTAAAATTGCAGCAAGCAGGGGATCACTTGGAGCATTGTTCATGAACCAGAGTGTCCCTACTTTTCTAGGGATGCTGCTTCAAATTAGGCAGTAATTTAGAAAATATCTGTACTGCAGAGATAAGTCATTGTATCTCTTCAATGTTGCCACAAACAAAACATGCAGAAAAATGCCTTTTTTGAGTGTGCTGGCATGTGAAACCTGCCCTTGCTGTCTCCTTACTGACCTGAGATGAACTCTTGCTGCACTACACAGGGTTGCAATGGAGATTAGCAGGTGGTCAGCCTTCCCTTTCTTGATGCTTCCCAAACCTCCCAGGCTCACTTTCAAGTCCCTAGTTGTTTATTCCTATGTTCTGGTATGGAAATGTCCTTCAACTTTAATAAATTGTAAATAATTTTTGGTCCAACTCTGTCCTTGCAGCATTTATATATGACTTCTATAAAACGTTTCCATCCTTCAGCCAGCTGTCTGCCAGGCAGCTGTGATCCACTGTGCTGGTCTGGTCTCGGTGATTAGGGAACTTCTTCCCTCTCTGTAAAGTCTGCTAAGTCAGATAGTCCCACGCTCAGGGATCCACATGAGGCCCTGCCACAGTTTGCTGCTATCTGAAATTAATATTTAAGCCTGACAACATATTCAAGGACCTGTGGTGTAGGATTAGGAAGATTCAGGCTTCAGAGCCAAACCCAAAACTTCCCCAGCATTTTCTCTCCAAAGTTAGCTGGAAAAAACCCCCACAAAGTTCCTGTATTAACCATCAACTTTGGAAAAGAGAAAATCCACAATTCCTAATGCCACACTTATCTTAGAATACACTTGCTTTATTAGGAGGCTGAACCTTTGGCTGAAGCTCCTCTGCCTGGCTCAGAGAAGCTGCATCTGGAGCAGACAGTAACACTCAGTACCTCAGTGTACCTGTAAAAAGCTGCTTAGGGAGAAAGAAACCATAAAGATTAGGAAAAAAAAGAAAAGTAGAGAACGGGGGAGAGTCATACTTCTTAAAGGCAGGACAGTATGAGAGCATTGAAAGGTCAACACTGTCTGTTTAGGGCCGGGCTCTTAATTTAGTGCACTGAGGGATGCTTCATGCTAGAGGGGTGGCTTTTCAAGCAGTGTCACTTTACATTTGGCCAGAGGAAGAAGGATTATCATCTCCTTTCCTGCAATGTGGAAAGGAGGCCACCATCCCACTCATCTTCAGGCATGTGGAAACAGTGGGGGAAATTAAACTCACGACAGCTCACACTGTTTCCTGTGTGCCAGTCGGAGATGGAGATATCCAAAGCAAACACTGCTTCCCATGTATTGGCTGCAGGGACTCTGACAGACTGCAGTGAGACTCAAATCAGTGCTAACTGACAGTGTTTTTGTAGGCATTCAAACATCAAAGAGGGACAAATGGCTGAGGAAATGGGTCTGTAGCCCTTGAAAAATCTTCCAACATTTTTTTTTAGTATCTTTGGGAGTTCAGTTTCTGCAGGCTAGCCAGATACAGCTGCAAAAGCACACAGGGCCATCAGCACACTTCCTTTGGATGCCTCAAATCTAGCCTACCTGTCTAGATACTCTAGAGCAATTTATGAACACATCAAGCATTACACAGCCCATCCATGCTGCTTTCTGGTAGTGTGTCCACACAACTCTGCAGTGGGCCTCACACCACTTCCAGCCCATGACCCAGTCTTCACACTCTGCTTCATGGCTTCACACAGGGCACTCCCACAGCTGATATAGATATCTTGTGGCCCCACAAAGGACTTCATTCTCAAGGTTGTCTATTGATCATCATTTGTGAGCCCTGCAATTCCCACTATTGCTCTCCTGTGAATCATTCCAAGCTACTCTGAGAAATTTGCTGCCCTTTCTGCTCTCCCAATAAGTCACCACCTCCTTCTCATGAGCAGGCAGCTGATTGAAATGGATTTGAGATTTTCAAAGCATTGAAATAAAATTTAGCATTCTAATTATATTTTTGTAGGTGCTAGTAATAATAATGTAGTATTGATTCATCACATCTCAGGCTGGAAAACTCAGCAAGTCAGCAAGATTGGAAAATGCAAAATTATTTTTAAAGGCACTCTGTAATGAAATACTGACTTAAAAATTGTAATTGTGAAAAAATAGTGAATATTTCTGCACACTCTTCCCTAAGTGAAAACTTTAAATTGCAAGATACAGATTTTTATATGACAGAATTATACAAGAGCAAGGGAAAAACAAGGAGTTAAAACAATTCATACTAGGTTGGAATGAAAGGAGAGCTGAAAGAAATCCCACTGAATCATAGAATAAGCTGAATTGGAAGGGACCCATTAGGATCATTGCGTCCAACTCCTGACCCTGCACAGCACCATTCCCAAGAGTCACCCCATTTGCCTTAGAGCATTGTCCAAACACTTCCTGAACTCTGTCAGGCTGGTGCGGTGACCACTTCCCTGGGAGCCTGTTCCAGTGCTCAACCACCCTCTGGGGGTAGAATCTTCTCCTGATATCCAACCTAAACCTTCCCCAGCACAACATCAGGCCTTTCCCTCAGGTCCTGTCACTGGTCACCAGAGAGAAGAGATCAATGTCGGTCCCCCCTCTTCATGATGAAGTTGTAACTGCAGTGAGGTCTCCCCTCAGTCTCCTCCAGGCTGAACAAACCAAGTCCCCTCAGCTGCTCATACAGCTTCCTCTCAAGGCCCTTTACTATTTTCCTTGCCCTCCTTTGCACACACGATAACAGCTTAGTATCTTTTTTTATATTGTGGCACCCAAAACTTGCCCCCAGGACTCGAGGTGAGGCCACCCCAGTGCAGAGTGGAGTGGACAGTTCCCTCCCTTGCCTGGCTGGTGATGCTGGGCCTGATGCTCCCAGGACAGGGTTGGCCCCCCTGGCTGCCAGGGCACTGCCGGCTGGATGGTGGGGTAGACTCAGAGGTGAGCATGCAGTGCTGGAAAACAGAAGACCAAGGTGTGAATTTCTGCCTTATTGACTGTTTTTCTTTCTTTGGAATCCTTGCTAGTGTTAAAATTAATTTATCTTTCTGTGGCTGCTCCTGTGAAATGCATTAGCTATTCATAGGCATGGAGATCTATCGGGCAGGAAGGGCACTGGGCGAGAGGAAATTTGCATTAGCCAGTGTGGTTGAGGGTTCATGTAAGCTCTGTGGCTGAGAATATGACTCTTATTTAGTAAGCAAAACATTCCTGAGGCTACAAAACCTCAGAAATTGGTTGGTATTCTATCCACTGTGCACACATCTACCCCTCTCTGCTGGCAGTACTGAACAGCAGCTGCCAGCATAAGAGATGCTTTGGAGAGCCCAAGGACAGCACAGCTTTAGGTTTAAGACATAATCAAGGGGAAGAGGACCCGTGGAACAAGAATGCCAGAAGGTCACAGAGGCAAAGACCATTTCATCCCTGTTTTAACAGCTGCCACCTGCATGGGCATGATGAAGAGATGCTCAACGTCTGGGGATCTACGGGAAGCTGCACACAGGGCACGGGGAGCTCAGTTAAATGAGTGCTCCTCACCTGAGGCAGCTCTGTAATTGCCACTGCCAGTGTGTGGCTGAACAGGTCTGGCTGCCTGAGGACTTAATATTCCCCAGACTTCCACAGATCTCTTCCTTAATGTTCTCTAATGGATAAATGCCAGCACAATGCAGTAGATAAATATGTGCTCCTAGTACTATTGACACTGCAGATCAGGCATTTCTACTTAAGGCTTATTTTCCTCATTTGTTACTTACTTAAATAGAGAAAGAAAAGGGAAAATGTGCAAGAGGGAAAGGGCTTTTTTTGAAGGAATAGCAGCAGTAATAACAAATCAGTCTAGTTTTTGAACTGCTCAGAGCTGTCAGAAGGTAAGAACATCCTGTTCATTTTTGATGGCAAATGGAGAAGGCAATCCCCATATCCCCTCTTCTAGCCTCTTGTTCTTGAGAGAGCTAGTCCTTTCAGCAGAGAATTTGAGTGATAGAATTCATATAAACTTCAGAAAGATCTGATGCAGATGCCAATGGTGTCATAAAGATGACATCATCAAATTGGGGTGGTTATTGTGTGTATTTAATGGAAAATCATGCAGCCATCAGACAAGCTCTCAGCAGTTGCCTCCATTGCCTTTTACTAAAAGAGGGGCCACAGTACCTTACATCCAAAAGCTGTTCAGTGGGTTCATCAGGGATCTAACAAGCTCTTTGTAGAAATAGCATGAGCTCGATTTTAGATAGAATTATGGCTTACTTGTTTCTTAAAGTTCTAGTTACTGCAGAAAAGTGCTTGACTTTTAATGACAGTAAGTGCATACACATAAGCAGTTTTGCTCCCTTGCTACCCTCTACCTTTGTTGCTGCAGGCAGACAGATAAGTGGGATATGCAAAAATCCTACAGTCATGTTCTGTGAGGTTCTCACAAAGATAGAATGAGCAGACAAATATGGCTGGGAAGAGCATGATGTGTACATAAATCCCAGTCTAAAGTATAACTGCTTGGTCAGATCTGAGAGCAAAGACTTCAGCTTGGTATCTCTGGTAATAGCATTCATCTCTGCACACACTCCTAGCCTGTAGATGAGAATGGGTTTGGATGAATAAATGTTTCTTGCTTTTATATCAATACACCAGAACAAGTTTGAATTGAATAATTACAGAGCAAACTCTGTGGACCAATAGAATGACATGAAATAACATCACTTCAGAAACCCTACATATTTTTTAGTAAAAGTTTCGAACTTGTCTTCTCTCATTAGACAAAATGTCAGCAAAAGTTTGGAGGCCTTCAGCTTTGGAGTTTTATTATGGTTCATGCTGAACTAAGAAACTTGCTGAAGTTGTGATTCTGAGTTTAAAGGGGGGAAGGGACACAGATGGCTCCTGTAAAGTTGCTTTTTCTCCAAAAGTTTTGTTTCTACACTAACTTTACAACTGTAGCTAGGATTTTATAAATAGGTATCATATGAAATGCAACATGGCCTGTGAAATTGAAGCAGTTCTTGGCCTAACTTCCAGAAGACTGATTTGGTTTAGCTAAAGTCTGCCAAGTCGGGAGTAGATTTGAAGGCAGTTACCAAGCCATACGTTGTCCTTATCTTTACACAAACAAACCCTTTTATTATAGCACAGCTCCTGCAGTGTCACATGTTCCTTCAGAGGACACAGCCCAGTCTCACACCAGTGGTTGTTTCCCTTCTGACTGTGCCCACCTGTGTGGCAGACTCCAATGTGCTGGCTGCCTCCACCACCCTCCTCTCAAACATGTTTTGGGGCTTGGCAGGCACGGCAGCCTCCACACTCATCCAGCTCCCTGGGCAGGATGCCACGTGAGCCATTGCCAGTGGCACAGGAAAGGGGCAGCAGGAAGGTGTGATCATTAAAATCAGCAACGACTGCCTGTGCCCATACAGGAAGAGGTCCCAGGGTGAACTTACATATGAACTATTAAAAAAATTACAATGATGGTTAAGGGAGGATGCAGACTGTCCTGGAATAACCCAACTAGTGAACATGGCTTTGATTCTGCTGCGTGCTGAGCTTTGGGGACCATATACTGTTATCAATGGTGAATAAGAGAGGTGTCGTGATAGTTTATTAATATTTTATGTGCAGGGAGTTCAGAAAACTGTGGACAATTGGGAAACAGGCAGGGAGTGTGTGTTTTGTGGGGAGGGAGGAAGGAAGGAAAGGAAGGAAAGAAGGAAGGATGGGACATGTACCCTTTCCCCAGGGAATAAATGCAATATTGTTCTTCTCCACTACTTTGTAAAGCTTTCATTGTTCATTTGCAAAGAGACACCTGTGTTTTCCCATGAGACCAGAAAGAATCCATAAAGTCCCTTATTAAATACACCTTATGAAAAAGCCCATACTGCCATGATACTCCAAGACCTCAGCAGTGATTCTGAAGTCTCATGCAAAATTCAGAATTGTATTTAGCACAAGAGATTGTTCCACTATAATGTATTCTGAGAAATCAACCTGTTGAGAATAGGGACACAGGTGCAGAACTTGGAGGACTAGGTTCAGCCTTCAGTATTGCCCAGATTTTCTGACCAGGAATAAATTCCAATCTTAAGGTTTTACATTTTTAAATTGGGATTATGATAGTGCTGAAAGTCCTGCACATGCACAGCATCAAGTGACAGAAATGGGCACAAATTGGTAGCATCTCTTACCAACTCCATTTCTAACCTATCCATCTTATCCAGCCCTAATCCACTCTATTTGCAAGACCATTCTTCCTTTTCAGATCACTGCGTAGATCAATGCAAGTTTGATATCAGTAAACATTGGACTTTCTTTAGTAGGAAGGTCCAATTCCTTTAAAGTTATGATAGAAGTCCCTTGGAAAGCCTGTGCCATGACAATCAAAATGGGATGTCAACATGAAAATAACTTATAATGCCAGATACATAATTCATTCCAAATATTATGTTGTATTCTTTGTGGTTTTGTTTAAGTATCTTTTCTACTTTGAGAACTTCAAGCAACAATCTTCAATATACATTGTCCTATTGATTTTAAAATGAGATGCTTTCTAATATTTGTATCATTTTTCAAAGACTCTAAATAATTCCTGTTTTAAAAGTCTTATCAATTCATCCTAATTACAAAAATGCATTATTTGGTCTTTATACTCTAGACAGATCATGAGAGATAGTTGGATAGATAGTTATAGCTAGGAAGGATCATTCTGGTCTAGTCCAACTTTATGCATTTCTTTAAACACAGAATTTCACCTGATAATCCCTAAAGCAGAGGGAATTATTTTTCCTTACTGTATTAGCAAACCTTATTAGCTCGAAGAACTTCTGGTAGAATTTGAGCATATCTTTATGAAAGGCTTTGTATCTTGATTTGAAGATGATTTAAAGGTGAGGATGCATTCCTGGTGCCAGCCCATCCCAGTGCTGCAGGCAGCAGAACAGTGGACATGTAGGATAAGCAGAAAATGAAATGGTCCTTTCTCTTCTGTGTCACATCTTTAAATGGAGGAGCCTCTTCTGGAAGCTCAAAAACAGGCAGAAATATGAATATGATTTCTTTGCCTCTCTTGCCTGTTTCCTTTCCTTAAAATGTCATTAATAAGAAAACACAATTTTTCCTTGCTCACTGCACTTGAAATGCCAGTTGTGTCATTGCCCTCTTGCCACTCCATGCTCCTCCCTAAAATCCCCACATTGCTCCTTCTTCCCACAGCCCCTGTAAGCCCAGCACTACAGAGGAATACATCCAAGAGTATGGACATCCAGGACATGACAAAGCCCTCTGCCACTCCCTGGCCTTGCTGCTGTGCAGGAGACTGGACACAGAAACATTTTTGTGCACTGCTGATGCTGTGTTAGGCCACATCTGGGGTGGCAGTGGGAGCACGTGTCCCCCGAGGCCAGGCTGGGGGCACCTTGCTGGCAGAGGTTTGCTCAGTGGCAGATGATGAGCTAATGAAGCTTCAGTGATGCTAAATCAGACTTTGGGGCATTTAAAGCAAGGAAGGAAGGTGTCACAGTGTCACGCTTGGGGGAGGGGAGGAAAAAAAAATCTTTAAATGATCCCAGATTAGCAAAAGGAATTGCTGAGTTAAAAGTGTGGCTGTAAAATGCCGCTTTGTGTGTCGCAGGCAGGAAGCTGTGTCCTGCTCTCCCATCCATTTTGTAGTACAATAATCCCATTGACTTTGCTGTAGTTTTTCCTGATTTACACTCATCTGAGATAAACACAAAGCCCAGTGTCTTTCCAAGCCATCCATCTTTGTTTGTGGAGAAGTAGTAGTGAGAGAAACAGCTCAGCCATGCGTAAGGGGAAGTCATAATCTGACTGTATGATCTGCACTAGCACATTGTATTATTAGCTCCTGAGTACTCTGGTTTATGGCACAAATGGATTGAAACATGCCTCTTTTCCCCCAGCTTCAGAGAAACTACTTTTTAATGCAGATTCAACCACGTCAATAATCTAACATACTAGTTTTTTCTATTCTGTTCATATTTTCACTGTATGAAAACTTGTGCTGCCCTGGTGTATTGTCTGCAGTGAATTTGAGCTTGTTAAAATTGGAAAATACATTCCAAAGATGTGAAGCTTTCTTTCCAGAGACCTTGATTTTTATTCCTTTCCCAAGATCCAGAGGTAGATTATAGCCTTCACTGCCTGCAAGACCTACTGTGTAAATTGTGAGCTCTTTAAGACCAGCATCTGGTTTTAGTGAATTACATTTTCTTCTTTGGTGTGTTTCTTTTTCTTCCATTTGCAAACACAGTAGGAAAGTAAAATTATACATCCTACGAATGTACAGTTCTAAATTGATGCTGGTGTAGGACACACTCAAAAATAATGTTTTTTCTGCTGTACACAGTAAGTGTGCAGAGCTGCACACACAGAAAGATGAGATTAAAATAATGTAGATTTCTTCTTTATTATTCTAGTCTGCTTTAGGTAGTGATTGCATAATGAGATTAAAAAGATACTAAGTATTATTTTATTTTAATTCAAATTATTTTCTGTACACTCACCCTCAGAAAAGGTAGAAAAACAGGAATATTCCAGTGTTCTTTGAAAAGCTTCAGATTATTTTTTTCTTTACATGGACATTTCCGGTTAAAAGGGATGATCTGCACTGTAATTGCACAGCCTCTCCTAATTCCTGGAATCAGGGTTTTTTCTAATTGCTCCACACTTGCTGTAGAGAGCAAACTGGAAAAAGTGTTGGCCATGTATTTTGTCATGGAACTCCAATCTGTGTCATGTGTCCTCCCTCTGTGTTCCTGTTGTCCTTTTCCTCACTCTGGAATCATGCTGGGTTCCTAACTGAGAGTGCTTCAAGGTGACTTCTCCTCATGTCTTATCCCTGCTTTGGTACAGTTCTTCTATGTTATCATCATCATATCCATATGAAATATATGTAGCTATGTATAGAAAGTGAATGAGGGACTAACTTTATTTTAGACAGTTAATTTATCCTTATACACTCACTTTGCATTTCCCTCTTTGAAGGAAATTTCTTGCCACTGCTAGTAGCAGTTTTTTTGGAAAGCTGTACTAGTAGCAGTGGTAACCACCTTCTGACTAACTGATCTGTGTTACCGATTTAAAGGTTGCAATGCTACAATGTCAGCTCAGTTTTCATAATGTTATTCCCTTCGTCAAGAACCTTTGGGAATATCTATAACTTTGGGGATTTGCTTTGTAATTATTTTCTGTTACAAAATAAAAGTCAAGCTATATACCTGAGAAACTGAGCAAAATAATGCCACAAAGTAGGAAACACTGATATGAAATACAGGGTACAGCTCACCTTCCGTGGTATTACTGGAGATGTTAATCTATACTGTGCACATTTTTATTTTCAGAAATTTCCTTTCTTTAAAAAAAAAACAAAACAAAGATAACGAAGCATTCTGACCATTCAGTTATAGATATTTTGAATTTAATATCAGTAGTCCTTCCTGAATGAATATGTATGATTTTTACATATACTAAATTTCTTCAGATTCTGTAATTGGAAAATGCTCAGAATTCTAGAAAAATGTGAATACAGACTAAGGTGCCTTTCTTTAGGTGCTTACTTTGGAAAATAATGGCCACCAGGTGTAAATACCATCAATATGGTACAGAGTATGTATCAGCATTGTTATATTTCCTTTACTGGCTTTAGATCACGCTCTACATATCTCTTTATGTGCCTGTGCTCATGTGTTGTAATGGTAATGCTAATTATAACAATAGATGCAATAGTAACTTTTCAGCACTGGATGGATTTTTCAGTAACTTATTGAGATCACTAATTCCTTTCATGCAGGCTATGAATAGAAGTGATTTTCCAGCACTACCCTAGAAGAAAAATACTCTGTGATCTGTTATCAATTCATGAATCTATGTCTCCTAGTTCTCACAAAGTGACAGATAGTCTATTAAAAAAATTAATGTAAAAAGTGATGTACTGCATACAGTATCAAAGGTGTAGGTTATATTTATACTTCATAATAGAACATTCTGTACACTAAAAGTAGTGCTAATGATTCCCCTCTTATAATTCCAGCTGCAGAAACTGCAAAGATATGTGTTTTATTTAAAACATATTATGCACAGAAGAAGACTCTAATCAGAGTGCATTCGCCTTTGAAAAACCAAAATTAGTGATAGTACAGACTTCTGAAAGCTTCTCTGATGGTTCAGTGCCAGCCTGTAGCTCATTTTGGTGCAGCTGGAGCTGTGTCTATTTGAGTAGGTGCTGCTGTGGATGTGCTAGAGGACAGGAGTACATGTGCATGACTTTGGTATGTGTGTGGCAGTATTTGGTTTCCCAAAGGGACCAAAACCCATATGACATGAGGATTTCAAAAAAGAAACAAATGTCTTTCTGTTATAGACACTTGGACTATTCCTGCAAGCATAACCTCAAGATTTTTATTGATGACATGGATGAGGGTATTGGTCTTTCCTTGGTAAATTTGCAGACGACACTAAGCTGGGAGCGCATGTCAATCTGTTGGAAGGCAGGAGGACTCTGNAGAGGGTAAAAGTGGTGGAGTTAAAATCCCTGGATGTGTTTGAAAAAAGACTGGATGTGGCACTCAGTGCCATAGTCTAGTTGAGGTGTTAGGGCTGGGTTGGACTCAATGATCTTGGAGGTCCCTTCCAACGCAGTCATTCTGTGTGTGATTCTGTGTGTGAAGATTCAGATGTAACTGGCAGGGTGCCAGTTTGACACCTGCACATTGTCTACATTTTCTGTGCTCTTCACTTTCCAGTGAGAAATCTTAAGACAACTGAGAGGAGAAGTATTTCATATGTTATGGTAGTGATGGCTGACTAGGCAGAGCATTCCAAACTAAAGGACATTATGGCTAAGAAAAGTTCTTTCTTATAAATATAGGCAAGTGTGACCATACATATTTGATTTCAGAGATTTCACTGGAAGCTACACTGAAAGAGAAAAAAAGTGAGAGAAATTTAAAAAAAAAAGCATTAGGAAGCGTATCTGTTATCTTTCTTCACAGGAATCTCTAGAGTCTGTTAAAGGGAAAGGACATTCTCCCTCCTCCCTGTGCTCTCTGGTGACCATTGTTCTTCAGTCACCACTGTCTCTCACTAAAGGGAAGAATAAAGAGCATTTTAGTAATAGTAATACTTTTAATATTAGTAAGGACTATATAAACAGGGAATATGGGCTATTACCATGTGCCTGAACTGCCTTTTGGAGGGCATATTAAAACTGTGGTTAAAACTGGTTTTGCTGTCCATCTACATAGCCAGGTAGATCCTTGATACAGTTACAGTTTATCTATCCTCAGAAGAAAATGTGCTTGTTCATCAGCAGCAGGAAAATGTGACAGCAGGACACTATTAAGGTGGCTTAGTGTGTATATGCAGGTGAAGCAGCAAATGACATTGCAATCCTCTTGTCTTTCTCTTCATCCAAGTTCTTGAAAGTTCAAGTAATAAAGGCACAATGTATTCACTGAATGGCACTTTAAATGCTAGTTTTAAAAAGCAACTTGGTTTTTTTAATATAAAGAAACCAAGGGCAATTAATTTTCAATAAGAAATAAATCTAATATTCAAGTTTAACATTTGCAATGCACATAGTATTGTACTGCTTGTCTTCTGAACAAAGTCATAATTCCTTTTTACTGAGACACTAAAAATAGCTGTGGCTGTAATATATGTCATGAGTCATAAATCAATAAGAATGTTCTGCAAGACAGTCTATTGATTTAGTGCAATTAAAGTAAAACATCTATTTTGGACTTCCTGGATGCGTGAAAAGGGTAGTACTTTTGTCAATGGATTTTCTTTTGGATAAAAGGTTTGTTCAGTTCTAGGCTGGTATTACTGAAGAAGGACATTTGTTATTTTGCATGTTTGCCTCTCTTAGGAAATAAGGAGATTTGGTTAAGGGGAAGGCACTAAAGAGAAGCATTTTAGACACTAAAGGGAGGTGTTTAGTCAAACACATAATAAAAAATTCTTCATTTAAAGTGCAAACAACTTTTTTTAAGGTGCATGGCATCAGTGATGTATTACCTGAAGTATTACCTGAGCAGTATTTACACAATCAATGTGCAGTTGAAAATATGACAAACATAGATGAGTTTGGAAATATGTTAATCTAACTTTTCAAAAAGTGAGAGGAGCCACTGACACCATGTGGAAAACTTGGAAAGTGCCTGTGACAAAATAATTTCCAACTTGGTAGCCTGTTCTATCTTTCTTTCTGACTCATCCACTGTTAATAAGACAGGGTGAAGAAGGAATGATTTTCCATCAGTCTGCAGTCTTTTAAAGGTGAAAATGCTGTTCCTTGTACTTAAGGCCACATCCATCACAAGAACCCATGGAGTAGGGATGACTGAGTTGGTATAAAAGAATTCATGTCAACAAAATCATACTGTGTGGTTTGCAAACCTGAGAGTCAGGGGAGGCTGTTAACAGCAGTGCTTTGAGGGAAAAGGTGGGCAGAGTGTGTCTGCTTGCATTCTGTGTCTGGTCGTAATAGCTAATGTGTCTCTTTGTTTACCAGGGCCAACTGGTAAACAGTTTTGGTGTATAGCACCAAAACCCAGTAAATAGAGATAAAAATGTTCCTTATCTTTTGGGGAGTTGGGAAAAAACCCTGTAGTATTACCTTCTTTCTCAATATATATATTTTATGTCTAATGGTAATGTTTCTAAGAATAAATCTTCCTCCTCACCAAATTTCACAGCAATATTTAGCTCATCGCATTGTGTAAAACAGAATTTAGTGTTGCCTTCAGAAAGGGAATCTTACCAGGCGGGAAATTAACTAGGAGCAAGCTATAAGAGAGAAAGACACTCTTTCAGAATTAAACCTTTTTATTCAATATTCCTGGAGATAAAATTGTCCCAAATAATATATTAGGAGAGGCAAGAAGCATAAATACACAGGGAAAATGACTCAGACATAGTTTTGTTTAAATAGAATGGTTTTGAAAGCACAGAGGCACTAAGAGCTTTCTAATGGTACAGTTTCTCAAGAAAGATATTCACCGTAGCCATCATAAATGGAACTTTTGTTCTTTCTTTTCTGAAGGATATGTTTAACAGAATTATGATGTACCATTCCTATTTGTGACAAAAATATTTGAATGGATATTTGAAAGATTTTTTAAGATATTCAGTTCAGCTGCAAAAGGAAAAGCTGTATTAAAAATTCTTTGACTTCATTCAACTTTTTCTTCAGTGAAGCACTTTTGTTTTGTTCCAATGTGCATGGTGTGTGCTTTAAAATTAGGATTTCATTAATTTTCTGTGTAATTATTTTAATTGTCTGCTTTCATTATTGAACTCATTCATAATTAAGTGAGACCCATTAGGGTCTTCTACAGTGCTGTCATTAGCAAATCTGGATTGCTGGGTCCCTTTCCTGCAATTAATTGCTTATTATATTTTTTTGTGTCCTACGTTTTATTTAGAATTATTACTATTATTATTATTACATTCCTTGAAAAAAGTGTTTAATTAATAAAATATATTATGAAGTTCCAAATATTCCCAGAGATATATTGACCCATTCTCATAATTTACAGTTTATTTTTCAATAAATTTTGTTCTTATAGGTAATCTATTTATTACATCATTACAACGTTACTGAAATAAAAAATGCTAATTGATGAGGGAACCTGATAGCTTTTGTGAAGAAGGACTGAGAAATAAGTTCGACGTTTAGGTCAACATTTCACAAGTAGATCAGCAAAAACTAATAATGAAATGTGCTTACACACTTAAAATATGCAATCACACATAAAATAATGACACACAGATGTTCGATATCTTACATGAGTTGATTCATCTCTGTGTAGATTTAAGGTCTAATCAGTCTCAATGTTTTTGGTGTTTATTGCTATTCAGTGTATCTGCTGCTTATTTAAAATAGGTTCATCAGTCTGTTTGTGCTCAGGTGTGTGTAGCATAAAATCATAGTGGTCTCAATAAGCCTGTGGTTGAAGGAGCTGTGTAACAAAATAGTATCTTGGTTTTTAGAGTGTATTTTTGTGTAGCAGCAATGAAAGTACTGATGGAATAATCTTACAGCATTGTGACATTCACGGTATTTTCAGTGGTCAAGTTTTGTTCCCGTTTGGCTCCAGTGTTCCAAGTGATGGTTATTTGGAAGGACACCTACACCTAATCAGATCCCTTTTTAAAGACTTAAGGAGTCCTCACAGGTCCAGAAGCCTGTTCAGTTGTGGGCAAATGCAGAACCAGGGCCTTGTTGAAAAAACCCAGGACTTAAATGAACACAAATGATTTTTTATTGTATTTACTTTAACAATTTGAGGATTTTCTAAATTCATATATTTGTGGCATTTGGAGTAGAGAAGACTAAGGAGGAGATTGTCTTCATTTTGCTGTACACAATTGTTATTTATAGTTATTTTGGTATATTATCTACTCTACATTCCCTGTCCTTAGTAAGTTGTTTTTTCAAGAATGTTACCTTTTGCTGACATTCAAATCATTACCTACTTTTCATCTTTCCTATAGGTTTTAACTTACATGTTGTGTTTATAGCGCCGTTAAAATACAACTTTATAGTAAATTGGAAAATGATACTGCAGTCCTTATTGAGTCCTTGTGGCATTAGGAACATTTCCTCTGTAACCTGTAAGATGTGAAAATTCTAATGACCCAGATAAGCACTTCAGTAATACCACCATTAAAGCACTCTAAAGATCTGAAGGTCTACTTGGAGACCTGCCATTTATGTCTCCTTATTACTGCTACATAAGAAGTTATTCGTTGCTCTTTATTAGTTACTTAGGGAACTTGGGCTTTTATTATAGAAACAACTAAAATGTGAGCAGGCAACCAAATGCTATGGCTGCACAGAGAATTCCATGTGTTAGTATGAAAAAATTTATGCTGAATTACTCAGGATCACAACTCCTGTCCCATGACATAATATTTAAGGTGTTATTACTTGTATATGGGGACAGTAATATAGTCTCAACTATTAAAAAAAAGCCCAAAAAGCAGAACTTTTTTCTCTTCCTACATCAGTTGAAGCAGCACGTTTTGACACATTAAGTGACTTTAAAAAACCACATGCAAAGGGCACAAATCTTATTAACAGCTAAAAATACCTGATTAAATGGTAGGCACATAGTGTTTTGAAAAGTCTGACAGTTTTTGTGTCAGTTGCATGAGTTAGAGTTAGAAGATTCATGCAACTTTGTGCAGGAGACAGGGCACTACAAACCAAATAGTGACATGAAGTTTCTCTCTGCCCTTTGGCCAGTTACCTTTCAGCTTTCCAGAATAAACTATTTCCTACATCCCCATTGCAAGCTCCAAGAACTGTCCTGTCCTTCAGATGCCTGTAAAGCACAACTTTGGTATTTTCTTCCTGTATTAGCTGACTGTGTTGGACAGAAAAGGAAGAGTAACTACCTTGTTCCTTTCTAGCCCACAGTTCTTTTTCTTCAGCTGTGCTGGGTTGACCTTGCCAAGTTTGATACTTGGAGTGGCTATTGTGTCTTGGTGGCTGCAGGGCTTGAGTTACTCAGATCTCAAACATTCTTCCAAAGCTTTCTGCATCTGTGTTGATGTGCACAGAATTATATCCTTATCCAGGCTTTAGGCACACCCTGGCTTTGGGTGGGTCTGGGTTTTAATACACTGTTCTCTATGTCACCCCGATAGACCACTTCCAAAGAAGAACAGATAGCTTCTGCAGCCCAAATGAGTTCTTGGAAGATTGCTAAGGAATGCAAAAAACACCTGAAGAGGATAACTTCTTCTCATGCTGTTATCTGACCTGGACATTGGTATCAAGTTACTATTCTTCATACTGAATCTAAGAAAGACATTTACAAATAAAGCCAAGAAAATTGCGTTAGAAAAATATGCTGAAAAGGTTTCTGCACATCTGCTTCACTAGTGACTGATTTCAATAATTAGCAGCTACCATACAGATCCATACTTGTGTCTTCAGATATCCATATTTAACCAAGTATTAATTAATTTAAAATGAACATAATTTATCGTGTTGATTTTCAGCAATGTTCTCCTTATCACATTGGTATAAAACGAGTAAAATTTGAAATAGGAATGGAAACTCCAAGACTTTTTTATTCTAATGAGTTTCGTTTTATTATTTTAAAATTGCTAGTGCCAAAATTTTGAGACATTGGGAAAACTGAGTCTGAATTATGATAAACATACTTAAATCAAGGCTCAATTTAGTGTCCCTGCATACAGGTTCAGGTTTCTGGAAACCTATGTTTATATTTAAATATGGCCAAATCTGTTATAATCTGATAAAGTTTCTATATCCCATGTTTTGCCAATCATGCAGAATTGGTGACATTTTTTGAAAATTATGGCATAAACTAGTTATTGAAAACTACTCTTCCTTTCTTTCTTTTTAAGGCTGGCCTTGTTAATGCAGTTAGACTTCAGTCTGCTGATATTAGGTGTCAGTAATTCAGTGGAGATGATTGGAATGGCTCAAGTCCACAGTTTAAGCTGGTTGAAGAGGGCTTTCAAGGAAGAGTCACTTGCTTTCTGTTGTCAGATTTGTGCTCTCTCAGGTCATTTGACAACTCATATTTGATCCAGAGGAGCTACCCAACTGCATTTATGCTGAGTTAGCAAGAACAAACAGTACTGAGTTTATGCTACTTTTAAAACATATTAGACTTGCAGAAAAATACCTGGACTTCCAATGCCTAACCTGGGGGGAAGAAATGCACTTCCCATAATAATTAAGCTATCAAAAATATTTTGACATGTTTGAAATGAAAATGTGTGTTAGAACAGGATCAGAACTCTGTATCATATGATTATGGCATCTTTTATCTGGTACTAGGAACCCTAAAGCTGGATTTACTTTATCACTGAACCTCATCTGGGAGTCAGCAGAATCATCCACATGAGAGGTTTCTGTTTGAAAACCCAGAATAAGACACTGGCATGTGGTTTTTTTCCCTCTTGTAATGCCACAAACGGTTATTTTCTAATAGCTGATTTGAACACATTTACACACTAAGTAAAGAAATTTATAGAACCTATATTTATCATGTATTAAACTGAACTGAACTGAGATCCAGCAGACTAGAATTGCTGCAAGTCATTGCAGTACATTGGATAAGTACATAATTACTTACATTATTTAAGAGAGAGAGATAAACATATAGTAGAGGCATCAGTGGGGAAGGTCTTTAGTTGCTGTAAATTGTTACAAATGTCTATGGAGAACAAGTATAGTAGCTTAAGTTTTAATCAATATTATGCATGTATTTATGGTCTAGACTGTTGTACTACTTATGTTAAATGAATAATAATGTCATTAAGGCAAATACTAAAGAGGAAATTATCTTTAATTTTATTATGTGAAGAGCAGATCTTTACCTGTGCTTAATACTATTGATTTTAGTGAGAATATATATAAATTCAGCTATTCTTTTCCTTAAATGTTTGTCAGTACTGCTTTTATTAGATGAAACGTAAAGGAGAGATTGTGTAGGCTCTATGAAAGGCAATTTTCTTTTGGTCAAGTTCTGTTGTAATTCTGGTAGTTTTGAGTTTCTACACTTAGAAATCAGCATTCTTTCCTCCTGGTGCATATTTATTATACAAAAATAATGGGATTCAGCTAATCCTATTCATTTTCAATAGAGTTAAGAGGACTTAGTGAGTCAAGTTATTCCTTCTTTAATATGATGCTCATTAAACATGAACTCCAACAAAGTTAAAATAGACATTTCTGACCATGGGTGAGATAAACCTGTGAGCCATAGTCTTGCAAGGTCTTTTTCTCCTTCTGGATTCTTTTTCTGAGATCTTGAGGCAGCTTGTGTTACCTACCTTGACATGCAGTTGCTAGAATCTGAAATGAGATGAGTTAATGGCATTGCATTATCTCCTGATGACAAATCCATTAGAATATGTCACTGCTCTCACTTATAATTCTAGTCTCTGCTTGTTTGGTGCTCATTGCAAAGGAAAATATGCAAGTTTTTATACTTCCATTTCTTTACAAATGCTTTGCATAGCTTTATAAGGCTGAGCAATGCATTCAAATGAAGGACTAATTTGAGTGTTCTAATGTCTATACATAGATTTGTTGTCTTAAATTATTTAAAATCTTCTTTGTCAACTGGAATGACCTACAGTATATAATTCATAATTGCATTAATTATGAATTGCATAGGTTATTTTACTCTACTAAAATGAAATATTTAGATAACTATTCTGTGCTCTTCTTGAATAATCTCCTTTGCAGCAACTGTATGCAGCATACAGAGGCAAGTTTTTATTGTGTTTTACTCTGTATTAAAATATTTGGGATGGCAGAAAGAAGCCTTCTTGCTCCCCATCTTTACTGACTCTCTCAGGACAGGGGTCAGGGCAGCCCTGCAGAGCCTGGAACTGCTGTGCATTCCTGCATTCCCTAGGATGTCATGAGTTATATTAAGTTGGCCCTTTGGGGTGGTGTCACTTATGGAAATCACTGTTCAAACACAGGGCAGCACTGAGCTGGGAAGTAGCACAATGGTTGGCAGACACCATAACCTGTCTAGCTGTTGGGGTTTAATTCTGTTCTTTGCCTCCTGAATTCAGTGCAGTAGGCATGAAAGATTGTACTGAGAATTAGAAGAGAGGTTTTTCTGACTTTGGTGAGACAAGGGCCAGCAGTGAGAGAGGGCAGGAAATGTGTTCAATGCATAATAGTTGGAAAAAAGCACTTTTTCTTTCCCTTCCGAAAGGGAAGAAAAAGTGGGAGAAGTGAAGTCAGAAATGGATAGATAATTGTCCTGGGTGGAGGCAATGAAACATTGATCTTTTGAAGTGAAGATCAGGAATCTGTAAGAAGCCATAGGTGGGGAAGAAGTTATTATGGTCAGAGAGTCAGCTAAAGTAGGGGACATAACTGCATCAACTTAAGAGCAGGGTATAATTGCCTTGTCAGAATACCAGTCAGTGAAAATAACTATACAATATTTCATTAAATTTATAAAATAAATTGGTTGAATAGCAGACTTAAATATCTTCAACTACATCAGTGGACAAGGGAAGAGCTGTATATTCTATCTGGACTTCTGTCAGGCGTTGGACACAGTCCTCCAAATCCTTCTCTCTAAACTGGAGGGATACTGACTTGATAACTTCAGTGGAAATGGTTGTATGGTTGTATCCAGTGGGTAGTGGTCAGTGGCTCCATGTCCCAGTGGACATCAGTGACAAGTGGTGTCCCTCAGGGGTCCATATTGGGACCAGTACATTTAATGTCTTCACCACTGAAATAGACATTTGCAAATGACACCAAGAAGAGTGGTACAGTTGACAAGGCTGAAGGAAGGGATGCCACTCCTGGACAGGCTTGAGGAATGGCCCATGGGAACTTTGGAGTGTGGAACAAGGCTGAGTGCTGGTGCTGCACCTGGGTCAGGGCAACTCCTGGTACCAGTACAGGTGGAGGATGAAGGCACTAAGACCAGCCCTATAGAGAAGGACTTGGGGGTGCTGGTGGATTGAAAGGTGGACATGAGGCAGTAATGTGAACTCACAGGCCAGAAACCCAACCCTGTCTTGGGCTGCATCAAAAGCAGCATGGGCAGCAGGTCGAGAGAGGGGATTCTGCCCCTCTGCTCCTCCCTGGTGCAACTTTATCTGGAATGCTGCACCCAGCTCTGGAGTCCTCAGCACAGGAAAGATATGGACTTTTTGGAATGGGGCCAAATTCACTCCCTTCCCCCCACCCTTCTGTGTTCCAGAGAAGGGCCACAAAAGGGATCAGGGGTCCAGAGCACCTCTCCTATGAGGACAGGCTGACTCTGTTGTGGCTGATTCCCCTGGAGAAGAGAAGGCTCCAGGGAGACCTTATTGTG
>VXBB01016561.1:1034664-1046793 GCA_013399915.1 Illadopsis cleaveri
CAGAGCCTGTTGTGATAGGATAAGGGTTAATGATTTTAAACTGAAATAAGGTAGATTCAGATTTGAGAAAAGGAAGAACTATTTTACAATGAGGGTGGTGAAAAGCTGGCTCAGTTTGGTCTGAGAGGTGGTAGATGTCCCACTGCTGGAAACATTCCAGACCAGGTTAGATGGGGCTCTGAGCAGCCTGATCTGGTTGAAGATTTCCCTGGTTATTGAGCAGAGGACTAGATGACCTTTGAACATTCCTTCTGACCCAAANAGTCTTCATTTTGGGTGGAATAGTTAATTATCTGCCTTTTAGGTGTCACAGTACTGTGTTTTACATTTTGTATAAGAATAATTTTGATAACACATTGATGGTTTAGTTGTTGCTCAGCACTGTTTGTTCTAAGGACTTTTCAACTTCTCAGGCTGTGCCAGTATGCAGGTGCACAAGAGGACCAGAGAGAGCATCTTGGCCAGGACAGCTGACCTCAACTGGCCAAAGGGATATTTTATACCACAAANAGCCTGATCTGGTTGAAGATTTCCCTGGTTATTGAGCAGAGGACTAGATGACCTTTGAACATTCCTTCTGACCCAAATTATTGTATGATTCTTTGAAGACCAGTGGTCTTTTTATAACAAGATATTTATTATTTATTTTTAACTTAACATGTTTGAAATCTTAAGTAATATGGCCTACATTCACCCTACCTAGCTTTAAGCATTTAACTGATGCATTAATTTAGGTCAAATACCAAAGTTAAATAATGAATTGGTATTTAGTAAAGCAGTTGTATTCCAGGAAGTGCCTAAACTCCTTAAAAGTATCCAAGAAATGAATGTCTTAGCAGGAAGAATTTTCCCTCCTAGCATATGTACTTCATTTTTATTGTCTTCCTAGGTATTCATATTCTATAAATTTGTCTTTTCATTATATGAATTCTTACTGAGTGTTTCCTGTTTTATAAGATTCATTGCTAAAGTTATGGCCCCATATATGTTAAATACCTACCAGCACAGAGGTTCAGCTCGTTTAGCCAGCTTTAGCTGTCAAATTCTAATTTACACAGCTTCAAAATTTAGCACACGCATTTCAAGTTCTTTTTCTCCCCAGTAAAGGCCTTCAGGCAGAGAGAATACAGCAGTGGGGACATTTTATTCATTATTATTCACCCATTGTTCCTTGCATTATTCTTTTATGCTTTTCTTTTTCCACTCTAGTTCTCTTTCTCTTCTTTTACAATGGGAACTGATGAGGATTCTTCATTTTAGGGAATCACGGCATGTTTTTTTCAAGGCTGACCATGCAGTGTTTAAATTAATTGGCAATGGTTTATGATCTACATTTTCTCAGTTGGGTTAAAGCAATCAGCCCTGCTCAGTGTTATTATATAGGGCAAACACAGAACCATAAAAAGTACAAAAAAATGCAAAGTGGCTTTAGTCTGCAGACATAAAGAAGAGCAGGTTTTTATGTGTCTGCCTCAATACCTTCAAGCATTTAAATCTCCCATTGTTTTGTTTTGACCTTTGGGCCACAGGTTGGGTATTTTTAATTTGTTCTTTTAAGTTAAGTTTGTGTTAAATTTATTATTGCAGTTTTCTTCTTATGAGTTCAAGATATTAGCAGCTTAGGAAATAAATTGCTATTAAATATTCAACAGATATAGAATGATTAATTAGGCTTCCCTGGTTGTACTTAACAAAGGAAAAAAGCCCTCACTGCCACCATTTTATGTAGAGACTGACCAAGGCAGAAAGGTAAGTTACTTGCTACCTCCATATTTCCAGGCTGGGGCCTTTTACATAGAACCTAAGTAACATTTTACTGCCTCAAATTTGGAAAATTTTCTGAAGAAATCTGGGAATCTTCTAATTCCATATAAAACAGTTTTATGTACCCTCAGTCTTACGTGGTGATGAGCAAACTCTTCATTCATTGACTTTGGTAGCTGAGAGCACTCAACATTTATTAGATGAAATCCTTTCTAATTATAAATGGGGAATGAGTCAGGCTGTTCCAGTCATGATAAATGAACCTGATTAAACATTTTGTGTCAAATATAGCACAGTGGAAAGGAAAGTTAGGAGTGAGTGGATTGAAGGGCTGCATAATTACCAGGAACAGAGCTCATTCATTTCAGGGAGGCAGCGCAGTGCAGCAGTGTCAGTGCTGTGAGGTTTGGGGGAGAATTACAGGAAATACAGGTTCTCCACTGGAAATCAGCCTGGAAGATGTGTATTTAGCTTTCTGGCCTCCAGACACCCCTCTGAGCTTTGTGTGGTTTTGCTGAACATGCCTTGAACTCTAAAGGTGAACTGAATGACTGCCAGTGACTGGCTCCAGCCTTGACTGGAGGGTTCATGAAACTTCTGCTGGAATTGCCAATGAGGTGCTTACGCAGGCTTCTGAGCAAAAGCCAGCTGAAGCAGATAAATAAGAAAGGAAATTATCAATAACGAAATAAATTTAAATCTGTTCTATATTCTGCCATATTTACACTATATTTTCATTGCTTTTGAATCTTAAATGTCTGATTTTATAATTGCTGATAGTTATTAAGGCAATTTTAAAAATCTAAATAATTTCTACTTCTATTTCTGCCTTTGAAGGGTTGTTTTGTAGTATTTCTCTTGATTAAGAAAACGAAATTGTTTGCATTTAAGTTTTGCAGGGAGTTCTAATGTATACTGTCAAATGAATGGAAGAGTAAAAGAAAGACCACATAAGTAACGGTTCAGTGTTTTGTTGAGATTTAATAAGTAAAGGATTTTTTTGTTACCTAGACTAAAATTTATAGAGCTGCTGGACAATGTTTGCTGCACAGGACTGGAATTCTAATTCCTTGCTGGGATTGTTTGCTCTAAGGTTTTTTGCCATAGCTACATTGCAAGTTCAAATGTGCAAACTAATATTAGTATGGCCACCCTGGGAACACTGCAAAGCTGGCAGTTAGTATCTCCCATGTTTCAGATGAAATATCAATAGCGCAAAAATATGCAATCCCACAAGGATCTATCCATGAGCTTGGCTCTACAAACACCATTAAGGTATTGAGGCTATTCAAGGGCTGCAGAATTAATCATTTGCATCAGGATCAAACATGGGAGAATGCGTGAAAGCCTCTGACATTTTGCCAGTCTTGGGCACTGCAGGAATCAGTGTCAGACTTCTGTTTCAAAGCACAGCTGCACTTCTCAGAACAAATGCAAACTTCTCATCAAATTTGTGTCATGAAAATGAGGGTACGGAAAATCTCACCGTGGTTTTCATTTTCATTTTCTAGATGTCTTGTTTTTTAGTTATTTTGTTTTGCATGTAGGGTTCTTGGGATGTAGAGTAGAAATGTCTCTCTTGTGGTTTATTAAAATCTCACAAATTCAGTAAGCTGAGAACAAATAGTACTGGAAACATCCAGCATAGTTTCTACTGCAGAAATAATTCTGTCTTAATTTTTATAAGAAATGTCATACAAAGATGTAGAATCTTTGATTAGTTTTTAAAATTATCCATTTCTACCTCCTGATCACATTTCAAGGGCACATTTTTTAATGATACCCATTCCACTAAATTTCAAAGACTTTGTGTACTCATATAACATAGAAGAATATACTCCATGTACTTTCAGGATACTATAGATACAAGTTATATTAAAGAGGGATCAGTTTACTAAAGAATAAGAAGCAAACCCAAAGAACAATTTGCTTTTTCTCCTAGAGAATAAATTCAAGGGCAATACTTTTGAAGAAATTAAATAATCCAATTCCGTATCTCTCTAGACATGCGTGAACATTTTTATTTTAAAATACAAGCAATAATGAAAAAATAAATGTCATACTCTGCCTTCTTCAGAGCTCTGTGATGTAGTAATGATCTTTTTTAAGCTCTATTCATAGAACATCTTGTATGAGCAGAATCTGTGTGCTGATACAGACTTTTGCACACAAGGTGTTGTCATTACATCCTATTTAGCTGCTGAGTGTGTTATTAAAAACTAATTCTTTCTTCTTCATTATTAGTGATTTTTTGTTTTATTTACTGTGTTAGAAGTCACCCAGAGGCTGAAAATTTAAAGATTACATTTCTTCATAGTAGTAACTCAATTAAGCTCTTTCAGTTCCTGTTGCTATCTAATCATTGTTTAAAATAATGAGAATTACCTTCTATGTGTTGCAGTTCACCATAACTCAAGACTGATCATGCTTGCCATATGTCCCACACCCTTCTTAGGCTTTGTGTCTTAATGTCTTCCTGGATTTAGCTCCTAAATCCCCCAAAAATAAGAGCTTATTAATAAAAGGTGTGCAAAGCATAATCTTAGAATATTCTGGACCATGATGGTAAACTATGGTGCCTCCCGTATGAAACGAAAAAAACCCGTACATGTTGTCATTAATGTCAAGTAATCATTGTTCAAAGACAAGTCAATCTTCCAGTTTATTGACAGGAGTACATTAATAAAAATGTGCTTAAAAAAATTAACAGGTTGTAAAGGAGAAGACTGAGTGAATTAGGGAAGATGGGTCTTGTCAGTAGCAGAAAATGAACTAGGGAATTAAGTGCATAGTATAAAATAGTATTTGGTGAACACCTATGGCATAGATTATCCCCCACTAACTTGTATGTCCTTAAAGCAAAGAAAATACACCAGCTTTGCCCTCCTCAAGATTTTTTCCAGATAATTGTATTGGAAGCATCATGCTCCCTGAATTGTTGGCTCATTTAAGCACTGATCAGGAGTTGCTGCTGACACTTGTGAAGAATGAAATTTAGTCTGAGGATTAAAAGGATTAGAAGGTGGTTTTAATTATTCAAAGAATGAGGATCTGAAATGAGCTTCCAATATAAGGGTCAAGAACTTGCTAGCTTTCATCTGAAGGTTTGATCACTTGAAGTTCAGGTTATTTGGCAGGATGAGCTCCAGCAGGAGGCAACTGGATTTGAGGGTATAAGCAATTTCTCTTTTGGTAGGAGTTGGTCTGACTGAAGGCCTTGTTCTCTTGAAGAAACTCTGGAGTCCTTGCCTTAGGAAAGATAGAGTAGAAAAATGCTGCCATGATCCTTTCCTTGTGGCTGCCTGAGAGAAGCTCCCTAGATATAGGCATGCTGGCAACAATGAAGCCTCAGGCTATAGGCATATTTTGGTACAAAATTCCTGCCTCACCCCCTGGAGTTCACCAGATCAAGAAAAGGCACCATTGATTACTGAGGTTTGTCTCTCTCTCTTAAACATGTACCATGACTAGTGTTGGACACCTCCAAATCTTTCCTGGTTCTTTGTAAAGATCCTTTGTGGTAGCAAGATTTTCAGTCTTTTATAGTGGAGGAAATCAGGTGAAGAGATTTTTCAGTGGGATTTAATGCTCTGCCTTTTGTCCTGGTGAGAAAGGATTTTTGCACTGACAAATAACCCCTGTCCCCAAGAACAGCCAGAGTGGCAGAACTCTCTGCTCTGTGGTAGCTATTATCTGTGGTAGCTACAGCACAGTAGCTCATGTCAGAGCTTTTAGAGCAGTGCATTTTTTCAATGGACGTACCTTTCTTGCCCAATTGTCATTAGCTTTTTTGAGTCCCCAAACTACTGCCTCATTTCAGATTTGTACCTGTGCTTTGACTGTATAGAGACATTTTGCAAACATATGCCCTGAAAGCAGTGGAGAAACTGCCAGTGATTGCATGGCTTCCTTAGTTAGTGAAAAAATGGTGAAAAGTAACTGAGACTCCAATCAGCTGTGATTGTCAACACCTCCTTCAGTGTTGGCAACCTACTGGCAATGCTAAAACAGTCTATAATCTGGCCATGGCTCAAGAAAATATCACTCTAAACTAGTAGTCTTGCCAACTGTTATCCTAGTTCTAATCTTTTCTGCTTCAGTAAGGTAACTGCCTTGCTTTTACCTCAAAAACTCAAGAACCTTTTGAATGTATTTTAATTAGACCAGTGCATATTCTACATATTCTTTTAACATGTCACTGCAAATATACATACTTTTAGGTCTATAGCAGATTTCACTCTGATTCGTCAAGAGATGTTAAAATGTTTAGAGAAGCTAGCAAACAAAGGCAAATTGAGCTGATTCTGTTACCTCTTATTGAGATGAGTGGTTGTTTCTTCTTGCCAGGCATTCTCATGTCAGTGTCCCTTTACCAGGTCTTATTTTTTCTGAAGTTTTCATCTATTTTAACAGAATCCTACCCTGAAATAGAAACCCAGGCAGTATTACTGGAATAAAAGTTCATTCTTCTTAAGCAGTATTCACCTCCAAATTTGGAACCATGGTTATTTACTGTTTTTTTGTATAAATAGCTGCATGAATGTATGTGTGTGTCTGAATTATGTCTGTCTCTGTTTCTCTGTATCAGATGTGTGGACATAACTTCTGATTGTTTTCCTATTTTCTCCTTAGTTGTAGTCTCTCTCCACCCCTGTATCTCAATACCTAAATAATTGCAACTTCCTCAAAAAATCCAGTTCTGTCATCATAATTAAAATATCTCATCACTAAATGCTTTGCTTTTGTCTTCACTGACTGAAATATGATTATTTCTGCCAGGTGTATTCAAAATCTCTAACTTTCCTTCCCTCCTGGAGTCCCTCAGTGGGAAAACAAGGGGAAGGATGTCTCCATTATCTCTTTTTTATCTGCCTTGCACAGTCCTGCTGTTCTAATGTAAGTGTGAAGGCATCTTGAAGAATCTCTGCACATTCTTGATCAAAGACAATTCAGGAACAATTTGATTTATGCGCATCCAAATGTTGTGGAATTTTATGGGAAATGTCAGCAAAGTCAGGAAACTTGCTATCTGCTGAAAAATTCTGAGGAAGTGAGGAAACTGAGCTCTGAGAGATAGGGGGATTTAAATTTAGGAGACATAAAATAAGGTGTTTCTATCTTTGCTTTCTGCCCACAACTTTGTTAAAGGTTATAGTTCCAGCAGCAATTGAGGCAGGAGCAATATTCTTGTGCTGATTCCTTGTTTGCTGCTATTCACAGTCTTATACTTTGTCTAAAAGCAGCTTAAGCTGGGATTTATGGTAATACCACCCTGTGAATGGCAGTGCCTGGGAAACCGGTATGTGTTTTTTCTGACATGACAATTTTGGGACTAGTAATTGCTTTCAGAGCACAAAGTGGAGTGAAAGTACTGGTATCACCTTCCCCTGTCTCAGCTGTATCCAAGACAGACTGTCAGTGTCCTGTTGCAATCTTTAAAAGCCAAAAACAGAATTAATGGGAAATCAAGAAGTCTTCCATTCGGCTTGAATATTTTTAACCCAGCTTTATTAGTCCCATCAGTGACTGTTGTGTTGTTCTCCATAAATCAGCTTTCAATACATGTGGCCATGCTGCCTCCATGTCATCAGAGAGATGATGTAACATCTCCACATCGCACAGGACAAATGTCACCCATATTGTTTCTGATGCTTTCTGTATTGTTATGACCACTCAGAACCCTCATACACAGAAAAAGTCATTTAGATGATGGGATTTTTGTTTTGTTCCTATTCAAATTGCAGGAATTTGTTTTACCAGCCAGGGTTGTCACTGTGGTGTTCCCCTTAATCACACTGCCTGGAGAAGTTGAATCCGTGCTAAAGGTCTGGTGCCTTATTGTTACATATGTGTGAACAGCTTGAAATGAATACAAACTCTAAAGGATTTCACATAGTTCCTGTTTCCAAAGAAACCATTTTCCTGCTGTCTGGGCTTGTTCAAAGAGGGTAGGTCAATTGTGAGACCAGCATAAACCTTGCTGTGGTTTCGTGCTGAGAAAACAAACAAGTAAAAACCCCAAATTATGACAGAAAAGCTGATGGTAAATAGCAAATCATTAAAGAAGATTCTTTTAACACTTGCATGGGTGAATGGCTGAGAAGGTGTCTCCAGGGATAAAAGCAGAAGCTTATGGGAATGTCCTCACTTTTATGAGTTTCTTTGATTAATTTCCTCCTTTCTTTTTTCCTTTTTCTTTCCTCTACACAGCTGTTTGAATTGGACCAAGGGAAGGGGAGCTGGGGTAAGGCAAGATATGTCTTGGGAACTTTAATGTTTACATGTAGCTCCTTTTTCCATACTTTCGTCATGGGATACAGAATTTTAAATACCTTTTCTGGCATGTGTCTTTTTCTCTGAGATTTAGATTTACATTTATCAGCATTATCTTGCGCTACCCACATACAAAAAGACCTTAACCACCTAAAATACTGGGATTTAGATGCCTCTGTTCTGCCATTTTGCCCCCAGATCAGCCAGACATTTCATCCATGTGCTAACAAGGGCAGCAGTGACCAAGGCCATTTTGAGCACACTGGAAGAGGAGGACTGCTAAATGGCAGGATGTAAGCAAGGGCAAGCAAGTGTTAAAAAAGCTTTTAAAAGCTTTTAAAAAAATCTCTAAAGCTTTTCCTTTACTTCAGTGGGTTCAGGACAACAGTCTGTACTGCAGTATTGGCTAACAGGTACTGTCATTAAGAGCTGTTCTTCATTTCAAGGCACAACCATCAGGAAATATTAGCTCTTATAGGGAATCAACATGGATCAGTACGTATCCCTGCTGCCTAGGAGAAAAGAAATAAATTGTTCAACTGGGAGGCAGAGAATAAAAATCTTATTTGATCTGGATGTTTATGTCCTGCATTCCCACTCAGTCTACCCCAGATGTAGACACCCCTGTCTCCCTTAGTCCACATTCATTCTTTCAGTACCATTAGTTCTTCCAGCCCTCTGGATTGAGTATCACACCCCAGTATGATTTCCAGTGCACTCTTTCCTTTCCTGGTGATGGGAAACCATTATGAGCCTTTCCTTTTGAAGCATTTCCATTTGGGCTGAGTAGTGAAATCACTTTAAATCTGTCTGTAATGACAGGATAGCACTGACAGAACAGAAAATCCATGAGGAGACTTTACAGAATCAGAATTTGGAAGGGACTTCTAGAGGTCATCTGATCCAACCCCTCTGCTCAAGCAGGACCAGCCAAGTTGTCCAGGACCGTGGCCAGATGCCTTGGACTTTCTCCAAGGATGGAGACTCTACAGCCTCCCTGGGCCAGCTGTGCTAGTGCCCAAACATTGTCTGCAGCTGGTCATCCCAGTCCAAACCAGAATTTTTAAGGTCTTATTCTGATCACAGTTAACTGTAAATCTGCTGAAGTCAAGAAAGTGGCACTTCATTTACACTGGTGTTAGTAAGATCAAAATCTGCACTGAGGCTCTTATTCTTACATAGATCTTTTGCAGGGAATTATGTGTTCTTTAAACACTCAAACTACTGATTTTTTTGTTGTTGTTGTTGTTGTTGATGTTATGCTTTGGTGGGAGGATAGGGGGTAGAGAAATGTAGAAGAGGTTATTTAGAATTAAATACAGCACTAATGTACCTGGAGCATGTTTCTGAGGTTTCTTTATAACAAATATTTCTTTTCCTGATATAAAAAAAAATCTTAGCAACAGGTTCCCAACCTATTTTTCTTCTTTTGAGAAACATGAGTCACTAATGGAAAGACTTAAATTAATTTATCTAAATAAGAGTTCAAAAGTTGTTTTCAAGTCACCATTTATTAGTTTTGCAGGGGGAAAACACAAACAAACACCAAACCAACGAAAATCAGACTATCCAAAGTTTCTGTAATAATTGAGTGGAAACGTTTTTGTTGAGAAATAAAATAACTCTATTTGGGGAGGCATATTCTTTGCTGATCCATTTTGATTGGCTAAATAAATGGCCCAGCAATTCTGAAATTGCTGTACTGGTAATCAATTCCTTATCAGTACAGACTTTCCTCTTGAGAATAATCTCATGTCCTTGGTGGTATTTGCAAAGTACAGAGGAGGACACTGAAGATGAGTAACATTCAATACTGGTATGAAAATTATAATATGCCAAGTAATGCAAGTTGTATATTTTACTTGGTGTAAGTGGTATCTCAGACCTTGATGCTTCAGGCTTTCAGTAAATTCTCAGAAATCTTTTATGTGGTATTTGGTTTGTATCTAGATGCTTTATTAACATGAATTTGCACTTTCAAGAATCTAATTATCGTAAATAAAACACAACATTATGGTAGATCAGTGAAAGTTTATCTCACCCATACCATCTTTCATACTGCATGCTTCTGCAATCCTCTAGTACTTCTCTTGCTATTTTTCATAATTTTCCCTCTATTTTTTTATAGTTTCCCCCTATAGTTTTTATAGTTTTCCCCCTATTTTAGCATTCAGCTCTTACTAAGATTTGCTTCTATCACTATTCCAAACAATTTGTCCAAGACAAAGCTGTATTCAGAGGAGAGCATCTTCTGAAAAAAAAACATATGGGTACTGCCGTGTGCCAATAGATCTATCTAGAATAAAGTTGTTCCTTCTTTTTAAGGTATATTGCATTTTTTATTCTGTTTTTGTTTTTAACAATAGCAAGATACTTTTCAGAGATATTTTAATAGATCATGTTAAGTATTTCCTATCAACTTTGTAACATAATTAAATCAGTGATCCTAATGCAGTACATTTCAGCTATTTTTGATTTTCTCTTTTGAATGTTATCCACTAAGGATTTCTAAAATCTGCTTAAAGAAGATACCAAGTTTTACCAATACCTATTTTAGAAACTTGAATCCTTGCCAAGTTTACACAGTTAATTGGTGCTGTGCCTAGTAACAAATAATATACTATTTGTGGTTCACATTGCAAGGCTGAATTATGTGAACCCATAGATTCATTTTTATCCCACTGCATTTGTGCTGAAACAATGGAAGACATTCTGAATGTATTTGCTGTGTGACAGTCCCCCAAAATAAACCTTAGCTGCTTCAAGAAATATTCCTGAAAACCTGCCATTGCTCACATTTCCTTCTTGTCCTCAAGACCTAGATATGTACTTAGCTTATTTAGATTTAATATTTAAACCTCTGCATGGTGGACTGGGAAATCCAAGTTTCTCTGGAAAAGCTGAAGTACTAAATACAGCAAGATGCACCACTGAAGCCTGCAAGGGTGTGGGATTTTTTTGCTTGTTTAAGTTTGAGTTGTTTTGGTGGGGTTTTTTTGGGGGGGTGGGAGTGGTTTAGTGGTTTGAGTTTGGGACTTTTTGTTGGGTTTTTTTTGTTCGTTTGTTATTTTGGTTTTCGGTTTTTTGGTTTTTTTGTAGGAAAAAATGGGAACAGGAAGTTCTCCCTCTGAAGATCTTAGTAAGAGGTTGAGGACTGGAGTGAAAAGCATGTGTGAAAGTGTCATTTCTTCCTAGAAAATTTATTAGTGATAGAATGTACATTAACAGGCACATTATTTTCCAGGACTCTTCCCTTTCTTCCTCCCTTCCATTTGTCTATATTGTGGATTGGTAAGGTTATAGGATTTCCAAGTAGATTTTTCTCCCAGAAACAGAGTATTCTCCTTGGTTCTGGAGTGGTGGGCAGGAGGAAAGGTCGTTGGGAGTCTCAGCACACAGGGCACTACACCCCCATCAGATTTCCCCAGAAGAAGCCCTAAATCTTAACTTCTTCCTGAGTGGACCTCAGAGAAGACCAGCTGGAGGGACAAAGTGGACAAGCACATTTCTCTCTTCCATACTCTCATTTCTCAGCTGATTTACCTGACAAAGATTCCACAAAGTTTTAACATTCTGTTTAATTGCAAGGCTGAGCAGCACAATCTTATGTTTATTTTTCATGACCATCCATATCCAATTCAGGAAAGTCTTTCTTAAGAAACTGCTTCTGAAGAGTCCTTGAAGAACATCTGCAGAGAGTCAGGACAGCTTTTTGTTGAAAACAAAGACATCTTGGAGTTATTTTGGCTAGATGGTTCCATTTCAGGCTGATGTACTGTAGGACGCAGTGTGGCAGATGACAATTTAGGGCACAGGCTTTCTGAGCAGAACAAAAGTAGCTTATTTGCAGTTACTATCTATTTTTTTTTCAGAAATATGCTCACTAAAAGCAAAATTATTTGGGACTATTTTTCAAAACAGTCATTTAGTATGTCGAATTGTAGTAGTCCACATTTTAATTCATTCTGTAAGAGAAGAATCTAGTGAAATGACACTACAGTATCAGTAGAAAAAGGATCTAAGTCCAAGTGTCACATGCTTATTTGTTCAGTTGAAATTAAGTTATCAGCAAGGATAAATTATCCTTTCAAA
>VXBB01016561.1:1047806-1082917 GCA_013399915.1 Illadopsis cleaveri
GCTCACTAAAAGCAAAATTATTTGGGACTATTTTTCAAAACAGTCATTTAGTATGTCGAATTGTAGTAGTCCACATTTTAATTCATTCTGTATGAGAAGAATCTAGTGAAATGACACTACAGTATCAGTAGAAAAAGGATCTAAGTCCAAGTGTCACATGCTTATTTGTTCAGTTGAAATTAAGTTATCAGCAAGGATAAATTATCCTTTCAAACGGCAACCTTCCTTCATTGACTTCCAGGAGAGTTTAATAAGAAATCTTTTTTTTTTTTTTTTGAGAAAAGAGAGAAAAATTCAAGTTTCCTGTGAAGCTCATGATACTTTGTAGTCACTCTGTACTGTTTATTTTATATTGATTTCTTTATAACATTCTTTGAAAAAGATGCCTATTTCAGGAGTTACTTATTCCCTCCTATACCACAGTTGTTTGGAGATGCCCCCACACATCAGAGTATTATTATGCTTGCAGTAGTTGCTCTGAAATGTACATATATTTGGAGAGAAAATTCCTACTTTTTTTTTTAGGAAATAATATGAGCACAGTCAGATAGGAACTGAGACTCAGAGCAGAAGTTCTGCATTGCACTATGGGGGTTAAAAGTGCAGCAATTTTGGTCACAATGTAATATGGCCAATGTCCAGCTATAGCATGTCCTTACTAACAACAATAAACTCCAGTTATGCCCCTTTTGTCACCAAAGGGTCAACAACCCATGAAGAAGTAATTGTCTTTGAAGTTACTTTAGGCAAAATATTACAGAAGTTCCTGTAGAAAACAGACTGAATGTTCATGAGTTTATTCAGTTTAACTTGAATGGAAGGATAAACAAAATAGGTCTGCAGTTAAACACTAATTTTGAATAGGGAAGACTGAGAGATTAAGAAATCAACTGCTCAAGTCAATTGGAATGAAGGGCTAAGAATTTTAATATAGAGAAGACCTGGAATATAGAGGAACATGCAAAAACTATGAACAAATTTTGAAAAGAAATAATAATTAGGGATATAGTGGTTAAATGAGAAATGCATCATGGATTTACTCAGGTTGATCATGCTAAGATTGTCTTTTTCTAACTGATATTTTTGAAAAACAAAAGCAAGTAACTTACTACAAGATTAAACTTCATCTGTCAGCATCTCAGGAAAGCATTTAATATGGTGTCACATAGGAATTTATTAGGTAAATTAGAAAATGATAATTAATAAAAGAATTATGGGGTATTGGACCAAAAAGGAATCTAGCTAACAACAGCAGGCTTTGCTAAAAGGCCACTATTGGTCTGAAAGAGATTTTATAAATAGAACTAATAAGGACCATTGTTAGAACAAATAGTATGTAATGATTTCTTTAGTTGTGTTAGTGTAAAATACAAAATACAGAGGAATTTTCAATGCAAGGGATGAATGTAATATCATAGAAGAGTAAAAGTAAAATGAAACCTAGGAATATTTTATTAAACAATCTCATATCTTTGCACTAAATATTTCTGCTATAATTTGGAGACTCATCAATGTGAAATGTTGATGGAGATAAAACAGCGTGGATCAAACAGCACAGACTAATTAAACTGATGTGACCATGTCTAGAATTTTATGCATAGTTGTGGCAATGAATATTTGAGAAGACAAATTGGAATTGTGTTAGGAACAGAAAAGGATATTCTTCTGCCAGTCGTAATGAGAGACTGTTTCATGACAGGAAAGACAAGAGCTTGATACAAAGAAAAGAGTGTGTGTTGATAAATGATCACTTTGTTCCAAGGTGCAAACACAAAGGTGGTAAAAGGTACATTACTGAAAGTGCAGTCTTGGCACAAGGATAAATGGGAATAAATTGGCCACGAACAGATGTTGGCTGAAAATTGGAAAATGTTACTTTATTACTTTATTACCTTATTACTAAAAGGTGTGATGTAGAGGGCAATTTCCCCAGGGAAGAAGGGAACCCTGGCAAAATGCCTTGGGAAACCCCATTCTCAGTGCCATAAGCAGAAGATTGATTAACATGCTCTCTATGCTAATTGTTACTAGAAGGTTCTTAGTTCTCTGTGTTATCATAGGTTAATATTTGGTGTAAGAATTTTAATATTCTAAACCATTGTCCCCCTTTGGCCCCTTTCCTCAGACCCCACCTTAACTCCCCTCCCACCCCAGGATGTGTAAGATGTCTGACCCTGGCCCGCGGCTCTTTGGCCTCGTGCCTTTTGCCCCTTGTTACTGGCTTGATCTGGTTTGTTCCAGCACAGTGGTCACCTTATTGTTTGTTATTTTTTGTATTATTAAATTGCTTTTTGAACAACTGGATCGAAACTGCCTCTCTCCATTAAGTCCCCATCGGGCTGAGTCCTGAGGAAACTCAAAGGGGTCTGATCGTCTGTGCTCAGACTCTGGGGAATTTCAGTGCCTGACCAGTTTTTCTGAGTGAAGTGTTAAGGGTAAAATCTTAGTTTGAAATGAAGCTGGTAGAATTATGAAAGTGAAAATAGGACCTGTCTTCCAGCAAGAGTGGTGTGGATTTGGTAACTCTTTCAGTCATTTCTCTTGTTTTACATATGCAGCCATAAATGCAGATAGATATTGTCTGCCTTGATTGTATGCCTTGCCAGTGTTTTTGTTCCAAATTGCTTTGAACTTGGCAAAGCAGAAGCATTAAATTATTCCTAAAATTATTTATGCATAGTAGCTATTTAATGCTTAGGTTTTCAAAGTACTCTGTTGACGTGTCTGACATTCCAACAGTTTCCCAAACACATTAGCTTGCCCAAGGTTATACTACAAGCCAGTGGCAAAGATCACATTGGAGGTCCATTAGACAGAAATGGCAATTTTTAGTTGTAAACCCTAAAGTACAGTGTCATTACTTTTCCAGAACAGGGTATAAATGGTTGTGAAAGATGTTGGCATGAACATTTTTCCAAATTAGAGATTCTTCAAAACAAGATTATTTCATTTACAGTCCTTTTGTTCATTCTGTATCAACATCACCCAAGCATTGCTCATTGTTATGCTTAGAAGGTAAGACTAAAGAGTCTATGGATAGGTAAGCAGGCAACACTAATTCCAAACAGTAATAAAATTATAGGTATGTAAACCCAAGATGATCTCATTAAAGTAATAAACTCAGAAGGATATTGAAGACCAGATGGAACTCCAAATAGGAAAATCTATAATGGGACATAAGGATGCAAATTACCCAGAGTAGAGTTTTTCCACATTTGAATGTAGTTCCTTATGTCATAAAAAGATATATACATAAAATACAATCTGTTAAAGTATTTGTATTGAAATCACAATTTCTAAATAGATATACTTCGAAGGCTTCTGAATTAATGAATATGTATGGAAATGTTTTCTTTCATGCAAAGATTCAGTGGAAAATGTCAAACTTTGTATGATGTGTGGAATCAAAATTTCACATTTAACATGTCTGCACTTTCTCAGAGGCTCTATACATATTTGCATGTATGCACTTGAAAGTATTTTACTGAACAGTTCATCTGTAGGATATTAAAGAACTTATGGATAACTACAGATCAGTTGGAGATTTCTTGTTTAATCAGTGTCCATTATTCCCCCTTTATCGGTCTCTATTGAGCTTTGGTAGTAGAAGCCTTGCCAAAAGGATATGATCTGGCCAGAATCTGGGCAGTGAAGTGCAGAAAGAGCCATCATACTGGTTTTAGAAATCCATCTGTTCTTCTTATGCAAATAATATTGCAGTACTGGAAAAACTGGCTACTCTGAACATCCCTTTATGACTATGATAGATCTTGCCTAATTAGTATTTTAGGATGACTATCAGAACATTTCAGTGTTGGAAAAGGTCCTGTATATCTCTCCCCAAAGGCTGGTGGTGTCTTTGTGTCAAATTTCAGACTTGTGTCCTACAGCCATATTGACAGTCCCTCTCCAGCAGTCCATTCTAGCTTGGTGGGGTTTTATTTGTCTTTTCTGTGGAAAACACATTTGGTGTGGAAAATTATAAAGCATGCTGGAGAATGGAATAAGTGGATTAGGATGTCTGTATGGAAGCAATTATTGTCTCTGAATAAGCTTCTATCATATACAGACAATATGTATGAATAAGGCAGGTGTTTGCTGGGCTTTAACCCTTTGTATCCAAATAATCAGTGAAAGGGTGTGGACAGCTCCACTCTTAACTGCAGTGAATCAAAGGAAATAGGAAACAAGCACAATGAAGTTGTGAGTTCACTCACTGGATACTGTGTGTGGTATCATCCTGTGGAGGGCCCCAGGGGGGAAAGCAGGCATTGTTTATATTGTGTGTTTTTTCAACAAAATATTATTGACTTCTAACAGTGAAGTGACAGTGTTTAGCACTTCTTTCAGTTACTAGTATCACTGAAAAATGGAGCATTTAACAATGGCCCAAGTTCTTGCAGTATGGTAACACTTGCTCTGACTTTGTTTCCCAGACATACTGGCTAGTCCTGGCCTGGTGATCACCCTCAAAAGCACTTTTGCAGCAAAAGGGGAATAAAGGATGTAGCATAAAAATGTCAGGTGCAAATCTTTTTATGCTTCCTTCCCTTCTGCTACTCTTTTCCCTTAGTTACTAGTTTTAAAGAAGACTCCTAGGGGGGTTTGGCACAAGGCAAAACAGAGCAGCTGGTAAACCCTAAACAGCAGAACAATGCTCGTAGTCCTTTTGCATTAATTGATCTTAAGTCACTCTTTAAACTGCATTGCTTTACACTTAGGTCAGTTTGGTTTTCAGTCAGTTTGTAAATCATGGTAGCAAGTAGATGTTTTGCAATCAGCTTGATCTGTTGCTGTAATCTGATCTTGTTGTCATGATAGGCAGGTGGAGGTGGGGAGCTGCTTCACAGTAAAAAAAATAGTGAGACCACATGAAAAGGCTTGGCAACGTATTTCTTAATTGTTTAATGACTGGAGAGCTTAATGGCCATTGAAATGAATATTTGGGATTGTTGTTCTGGGTGGTAAATGTTCTAAAGCACCCTTAAGGCTCACTTCAAATCTGAAATCTGAAGGTACAAGCCAGCTCCATCCCAAAGCTTACAGTAGACAGACAGTGTGTATTTTGTACTAGACACTGCTGACCATATTACAGTGGGGTTACTTTTAGAAAGCAGTCAGCATGTGACATGGATTGCATTCAATAATGAACTGCCAGATTCTGATCTCACCCTGGTTTCACTCCAGCAGGAAACTCCAGTGGAGTTAGAATAAGTCCATGGGCCTATTTGAAATTTATACCAGAGGATATTAATTTGGAATCTTGCCCATGCCTGTGTAGCATCTTCTGAAGCAATGTTTCTATTCTAGCATCTCTCTGAAGTTGGTTTTCTTCTGGTTATAGGGATTAGAAGATTACCCTAAACTTTACTTGGACAAAAAGTGGTTTTCCAGTAAAAATGGAACATTGAGTAGTACTAACACTTCATTCATTTTCAAATTTCATGTACTGGACTCTTCTCTTAAGCCATGAGTGATTTTTAATCGTGTTTTGGGTTCTAAACATAGAAAAGACTAATATCAGAATGGGGTATGATATATAATCAGCAGCAAAACAGTTAAAAGCAATATAGAGTTTAGTTTTTGTGGAAGTATGGACTAGACAAAAAAATAATATATAGAAGTTGTTAATTATAAAAATACTGTAGCATTAATTTCATGAAATGCATTGAGTGAGGAATTTTAGTCTGTTATTTCACATGACTTTTTCCAGACTAAACAGATGGTCAAATATATATTTCCTCAAATTTTAAATTCAAAGAATATGCTAAATAACACTTCTTTTCCCCAGAATCCACGATCCAAAGATTTAGGAAAAGGTGACTTTATCCTATTTGTCATTACTATTCATAAATTTAGATTATGAGGAAAGATTGATAATTCTCCTCGTGTAACAAAAATGAAGATTTTTAAATTTGGAAGTTTAAAAGGCAAGCAGAAGTACTGTGGATTTATTTTTTTAAATGTTATTTTTTAAAAATACTTTTCACAGTTTGTGAACTCAAATTATTTTGTTAGTTGGGACTGGTGAAGCCTGAGAAGAGGCAGGGTAGTGTCTGATGGTGTGAGGTCCCCAGGTAAACAAAGCTCTTCTCTGTACAAACACCTTTCATTACAGACTCATCAGGGTATTGAATCTCCTGGGAGAGAGAACCATTCCTGAGAGCAAGTTGTGACAAGTATTCACTTTTCAGAACTCAAAAAAGCATGTTAAAAACTTAAAGAGTGGAAAGTTTTTCTTTATATCCTTGTGAGTCTTTCAGTGCAGAATCACAGCAGCATAAATTCATATTTGCCATCAAGGATGTAAGTGGGTATTTTAGATCACGTCATTTATTTGTAGAATTAAACTTTCCTAAGAGTCACTGGTGAGCACTTCAGAACAGATCAGCCTTACAATGAGGTTTTAAATACTGCTTTAAACTAGTTTCTTTAGTCTCTATTTCTTTCTCCATTTACCTCCAGAATCCATTTACAGCACATGTAGGCAAAACTATTATTTTCTGTCTTTTAAAAAAAAAAATAGGGCGGGGATAATTGAACTAACTGTTTGAGTTGTTTGTAATAGCTCTTGAGAGAGAAGGCATTCATCTGAATATTGTATTAGGATTTCATACTTCCTTGCTGAGCCACACAGTCCAGTGGATACATGGAAAGAAACTTCTAAACAAAGTCAAGATATGGAAATATGTATCTAATTTCACTCTTATGTATCCAGTCTCTCAATTTTATGTGGCTGTTCTGACATGCAAAATGACCAGCTCAATTGAAGTGTGTAGAATATATGTCTTAGTTTCTACACACCTCAGTGTGATGATCTTCTGTTTCCCCTGACTGACTAGTAACAAAATGCTCAGTTTTCTCTGACACCTGCCAGGTGTGATGTTGAACTTAGTGTGTGACTGGAAGTAGCAGAGGTGTAAGGTCCTAGTTTCCCAAAGTTTAAATTTAATATTTTTTCTGAAAATATAGGATTTGTGGGGTGAGGATAGGCTTTCCTGAAATAGTTTAGAAAACCTGTATCTTCTTTTAATAACACTGTTGTTATTTCTTCCCTGTGTAAGATCTTTCTTTAATATCTAAGGTCAGACTGAAGGTGGGAATAAGAATGAGGGTTTTTAGAATATATTGATTCAGTTTTACTTTCTCAAGTGATGCCACATCAGGATCAGTAATTCTGTCCCTTTCTCTCTTCTCCAAACCATGGAAAAATCTAATAATTGCACAGATTTTAGACTGCTTAGAGTGGTTGACCTTTAAGCAAAAAATTATTTTCTGTCCTAGTTAGAGAGAAGATTTTACTTTGCTGTGATAATTAAGGGAACTTAACTGGGATATTAAAGTAAGTTTAAAGTATATTCATGGGAATGAAATGCATTATTATTAGAATTTAATCATGATGCAAGAGTATGATTGGGAAATTTCATATGTGGGGAGGAAATAAATGTCACTTGTCAGTACTGAGCACACCGATGGCTTAAGTTAACCCCTCCTCTTTGCTCTGCAGCAGGCTGGGAACACCCAGAGGTTCAGCTGTTGCATCTCATCCAATTATGGCAGTTTTCATCTAAAAGCTGTTAATTTCTTCAGATGAGCTAACTCTGCTCCTTGAAACCATGAAAGCAGAACCTGTTGGATACGTTGCACACAATTCCATGTTTTACTCCTGTTATCCAAGGAGAAGCAATGGCATTTGGGAAATAAGAAACAGAAGTGAGGATGTAACATTAACTCAAAGTTAAAATTAAGTAACTCAGTTAGCTTCTAGAGGTTTGAACTGATCTGTCTCCTGTATTTCGAAACCTCAGCATTGGCAGAAATAACTAAAGTGCTTAACAGTGCTATTGAATAAGAAAAAGTTGCTTTGGAATTATAGAAAAATGGTGAGGGTGGACTTGGTTTGATTTAAATAGTCTGAAATATTTGACATATTTGACACTTAAGATATTTCAGACAGGTGGTGGCAGTCCTTGTAGTGCATGCTTGTTGGATCCTCTGTTGGATCTTTTTCTGTGATTGAGTCCATTTGCTACAAATTTTCATAGACCCCTCTTCATTGATTTGCAGACTAGAAGTGGTCATTTTAATCATCCGTCATGTCTGACTACATGGCACAAAACCCAGGCTTCTACAAATGTTTCTTGCCTGAACCTCTCATCTTCTCATTGGCATTACACCCTAATTTCATTTTAAAGGCTTCGTATCAGACAAAGCCTCCATCATGAAACTTGGCCTTTTTGCCCTGGATTTTTGATTTTTCACCCTTGAAGTACACTTAAACTAATGCTGCACATTTACTGATTTTTGCCCATATCAGTTACAATAAATATACTAAGCTAATTTGTCACAAAAAATGGCATTAGTGGAGCAATATTGAAGTGAATTGTTTCTTGGAGAAAAAAGTCTGTTAGAGCCTATTGAAGACTATGTGATGCCATCTGAGTCTTTTCCTGTAATACCAGGGTATTTAAATTTTCATTCAAGTCTAGTGAAATTGATGTAAAGGTGATAAATCATTGAATGAAGCGCTCAGTTATTAGTTGAAGCCCTAAAGCAAGACCTCAGAAGCCTGCACATTGTGAGGTACATATCCCCTGGTTCTATGCAGGCTGATCTGCTCCTGCCTATGCAGTTATATTTTATTAGCACCTGGCTGAGCTCTCAAACTTTGCTTTTGGGATTTTTTTCTCCAGGATAACTGTAACCTCACCCTGCTGACTATCCCCAGAGTTGCTCAATGAGCCCAGAAGAGATTGCTGGAGTGACACTGTTTTGGATGGCAGTAACACCCAACCACATGTGTGCTCAGACCTGCAGGCTGAGCCAAAGATTTTCCCCCAGATTTGGCTACTTCCCTCCTTCAGTCCTTCTCTCCTCCAATCTCACCCAGAGCAAACTAATGAAAGAACCAACGACTCACAAAATAAAAACCAGAGACTGTAAGAAGGGAACAGGTCCAGCAGAGGTTCTCCAAGACTTCTATAATTTTCTTTTTGCAAACAGTTTTACTGTTTTCAGTCTATGATTCTTGTGGTTTTCGGATTTTAGTCAATAGTCCTTGTGGTTTTGAGCCTGGCTGAGTCAGACTAAGATAGTGCTTTATCCCAGCTAACCTGACTAGTCTCTGTAATACTAGACTGTTTATGCATTGGTTTGTTGATTCTGACATTATTCATCCCTGCAGTGCACATAGGAGGTGTATAACTTTTGATCACCTTGTATTCAAAACTTCTTTCAATCAGACTTTATAAACCATAAAATTGCTTTTCACTTTACTGCTTAGAAAAAATATTGCAAAAAAAGAAAAAAAAAAAGAGGTTTTTAAATGTGTTAAGAAAATTATGTAACTTTTAAAAAAACAGAATTATGTCCTTGGAAATGCTGTTAACACATTCAGAGAAATTTAGAAAGCCACAAAATAATTATATTTAAAATCTTTAGCTCTTCATCAAATTTCATCAGACAATTCTCCATAGAAAGGCAATCAAAACACATTCTTTAGTAGTGCTTCTGAAGCTGCCTTGGACATTGCAGGTCACGCTTTGGCAGTTTTCATACAAGCTAGACAGCACAGAGGAAAACAGTGCAGTAAACTCTCAAAAGAGGTTGGAATGGATTTTTCTTTTTCTCCTTTCTTGTTTTTCTTCTTCCTAACTTCCTTTGCTCTGCTTTCCCCTTTTTCTCCTTTTTCTTTCATCCCTTCTTTTTCTTTCCATCTCTATTACTTTCACTATCTCTTCTGCTTTCTCTTTCTCAAGTTTGTTGGGTTGGTTGGTTGGTTTTATCTGTGCTATGGCTTAGTTCTACATAGAAAAATTCCTCTTACGTTTAAACTAGCCATTTATGAATTGACATGGAAAGCTTTTAGCCTAAAAGGGAAAAAAAACAACAGTTTTAACTGAAATATTTGAAGGATTCTATTCCAAAATTATTCTTATACTAAAAAGAAAACGAAAGTTAATCACAGTGATATTTTTCAAAACTCTTAAGAAGCTTAGAAGGCAAAATTGTGTGTTTAATTTTGATTAACAATAAGTACTCGATCTACACAGTGTTAAAGTGGATTATTTTATATCTATTTTTCAAATTCACCCATGAAAAGTCAGGTTATTTTCATAGCTTTAATCAGAATTCTATCTGTACTTCCTTTCTCAACTTCCCATCCTTCCTTTCCTTCCTCCCAGAGAACTGTTTTGTTATACATCAATTGATCTTTAAACATTTTCTGTTGCTGGCTCTGTATGCTCTGTTATGTTTCCAGTTACAAAAAAAAATCACTTTTAATCCAAAATCTGAAGGTCACTAATTATCTCATTTCTGTTCCATAACAAGAGAAACAATGTTAACTTCCATAGCATCTAAGATGAATATAAATGCCTCATTAATCTTAGACATATGAAAGCAAGTATCTGAGGACGGATGTCAGTGTGGAAAAATAACCCTGGAGAGGAAGACACAGAATGATCAGACAGTGTTTATTACCATAAAGACATTCTTATGTGCTCCATAGACTACGTGATTTCAGGGCACAATGATTCTGAAGAAGTAAAGATTTGTATTGAGTAAAACATTGTTTGTAAATAGTAAAGTTGTTTTCAAATTCAAGAATTCCTGCCTAAGCCATGCCAGAAGCTATCCCAGAGCAATACTCAGACCTTATTAGTTTTTACAGAAAGTGGGGGTAGTTAATATCCTCAGTCAACAGAAAACTTCCTTCAGGAACAGGGCACTTGCACTTTGTAGCCTTGTATTTTATTGCCCTCTTCTCATGGGCTTTTTGGGAATGCACTAGGAAGCCTGCTCAAAGTCCTGCTGGACTCAAAGCAGGGCCCTGAATCAGAATTTGTGCAAACACCAAGTCACCTCCCATCTGGTGGGAGCAGTCTGCAGGTGGTACAGTGTTCATTTAAATGAATTAAACTAATCAATGGATCATTTGGATTTTACATAATCACGTATAAGTTGGAGATGAAAACATATTCATTAAAATTGAGAGCTAATTATTTGTTAGTGCTAGTACGCAGCAAGTCACAGAAGTTTTCCTATGTAAAACTGTAGATACTAATATTTTCATTCATTCCAGTTGGACTGAAGAGTTAAACTTGATGGGTTTGTGGGTTGTATTTGGGAATATTTCAATAGCAAATATACAATATTAAGTACATAAAATAATATTATAATGCATAAGCCAAAATGAATAAGGATGAAATAGCAAAGTCCTAATGCCTCATTTCCACACATTTGTTACAATTTCTTAAATTGACATGTTCTGAGAATACAGTTTGATTATAATGAAGCTGTCTTTCCAGTTGAAGAATCTTCTACTGTAGTAATTAAGATTCTCTTCGTTTTCCAGTTAAAATAAAGAGAATTGTTTATTCTTTCAAAGTTTTCTTTTCAACGAAAAGCAAAACAAAACCCCAAAAAGCTAACAAATAAACAAAAACCAGCAAAAAAACTTACTACCAGTTCTTTTAAAAAAAGGTTTGTCTCTATTAAATCTAACTTGGGATAAGTAATTCTTTGATGAAATCAGGATGACTTCCTAACGGCTCTTAGTAAAAAAAACAAAACAAAGCAAACAAACTCACAAACAAATCACCAAAAAACAAACAAACAAGACCAAAACATAACAAACTATTCTTACCTTATCAACATCCTTCCATAAATATTATGGGAGCATGTGAGAAACTTGAGACTGGAGAGATCTGTGGTTGAGATTTTTTTAAAGAAAATGTTAAACATATTCTTAAGACCTTTATATACTTTATTCAGTCATCTGGCTATTAAACAATTTGCCATTCACACACTAGTGGCTGTAGCTGTGAAAATTTGCAAACTATGATATCCTGACTTACACTTATCCATGTTTCTTTTCTAGTAAGATTTTTTTCATAACAGAGAACTAGAAATATTGAAAATAGATGAAACTGAGTACCACTGCTTAAACTGAAGGAACCAAATCTTATTTCTTCACTGGCTTAATAATTTTTTACTCTGTTCCCTGAATGGAACTTCAAGAGACAATACTAACTTTTCCTTTTCCCTTATTAGTGTTCCTGGGAAAATCTCACAAAGAATATTAAAATATGATTTCTTCAATATTAACAGGCAGTGCTGTGTCTCAGTGCTACATTTGTTGTTCGTGGGAAAGTTTTATTTGATCATTGAGAGTTTAATTTGGAAGACCATTATTTGGATTTAAGAGGACTAACCTGTTTATAGGAGAATATGCTAGAAAGATGCATGAGACAGCTTACAAATTAAAAGATTCTTTCATTCCAGTTATATATTTGCTTCTACAAAAAGAAATATAGTGTGTTAGAAGAGACAGCAGTCTCAGATTCTGTTTTATTAACAAAGCTGTAAAATAACGGTTGCCTCAATGAAATTGAGGAAATCTAAAAAAGAAAAAAAATAAGAAAGAAACAGCCTCTGGCCTCCTATATAAACAACAGCCTTTGTCTGTTACATCATCACATTGTAATTAGATTTATTATGGCTGCATGCTCATGGTTTGAGTAAGTGGAATATGTGATGTGAGTTTAATTGGCTTATTTGTCGCGCCAAGTTCACCAGTGCATCAGAGCCCGCTGCTGTTAGAAATATCTCTTGTTAAAAAAATCAGCCATTCCACCACAGTCTTTCAGAAATATTCCACTGCAACCAATGCCAACATTTTTTCAATTAAACTTAACCCATCAACAAAATAGCTGTTACCTCCTGTTCTTCCCCTCCTTCTCATCATATTTCAGAGAAATCTCTGTCCTTCCAGTTCCGGTGCAAAACCTGCTCATCAAAAGCACAAATTCTCTTTTTATTTCTGCCACAGGCTTCAGACTATTTCTAGCTGCTCAGAGAATGAATAACACTGGCCAGCTCTTTTCAACTGTCTGTGTCTTGATATAGCAGTTCTGTGAATAGAAGGAATAGATTTCCCATCTCAGAGACTGCTGAATGAGGTATAGAGTAAGAGCGTAGTTTGTAATTAATGTTATGGATACTCAGAAACAATCATACATGGAGTAATGGAATAATATAATTGCCCATATTTTGCGTCTTCCAGCCTGTACTTAACTATATCAAGGTGAGTTTTGTCTAGGGAATTAGAATCTACAATTGAATGGACTGAATTTGTTTCTCTTCCATTTACTTATAAAAAACAGTTGTGAGGTCTATTTTAATGGCACTAAAAATATGGATCAAACCTAAATGGGATTTAAATAAAAACTGGTACAAATAGGGGGGAATTATTTTAAACACAATCCAAAGAAAATGTTCATATCCAGTGCCAGGTCATATGGAGACTGAAACCACCTGATAAATTTTATGATTGTCTTTGAGGGATCTGTTACTATTAATACCAGGTATTCACTGCATGTCTGTGCAGACTTTTTGCAAACTTCTCCTATTTATATTACATCATCTGTGCAATTTTTTTTTTTTTTCACAAATAGATAGGGAAGAGTAAATCATCAAATTAAAACTGTACATTCATATATTTAATCTCTAAATTGTTAGTGAAAAATGTGTTTTTAGTAAACACAGCCTTGCTCTCCTTGCTCTTTAGTTAGAGAACTGATGGCAATTTTCTAGTTACTGCCTCAGTTGGTATTGTATATGGATTTTTGATTGTCTTGTTATCTTAGAGTGGAAGGTGAGCCTGCATTTCAATCATCCTACAATAATTAACAAATAAATAAATGAATGACATTCGAATATTTGTCAGAATCTATGAGTAATCTAGACTGAGCTATGGTCTGACATCCTGTCTGGTCAGATGAGATCATTTGAGTTGTCTTTGTGCATCCTGAGTTCAAATTTCCCTTTTGTTTGGAATCAGTAGGCTTGCATGGATAGTGAAGTCCTGTCTGCTCCCTTAGGACATCCATTATATTGAGGACTTTAAAAAACAAACAGAAGTTAAGTCTTTTGCTTTGCCACGTTACTTCATGATTGTGTAGCAGTTCTCTTTGTTTTTTCTTCCTTTTTTAGGAAGAGAATTCAGTTGTGGTGTTTGTGAGCTCTAGATGTAGTTTTAGCTGGGCTTTTTGTTGCAGGATTTATAAAAATAGATCCATGTGTGTAGAAGAGATAAGTTTGAAAATGTCATTCGAATCAATTCTTTAAATAAGCCCACAAAGTAGCATGCAGAGGTCTTTATTTTATAGACTCTATAAAATGCACATAAATCCATCCCTGAAATAAAATGTGCAATGAGTATAACCTGTTAAAAATACCATCCTTTGCATACAACACTTTTTATTACTATTTTGACTAAGAGTATTTGTTGGATTTTTTCAAAAATATACTTCAAATATTTTTAAATATACTTTAAATATACTTCAAAAATATAGTTTAAATCAAGGTTTTGGTGCATGATGGTTCGCAGTTTTCCCTTGTCTGCTTTGTGGGTGGTATGGTATGATATTATTTACTTTCAAAAATACAAAATTTAGCAAAAGATATCCTACTGTTTGCTACAGAAGGAGTCAATTATGTATGAAACTTCAATTGCTATTACATGGTTTTGGGAAAAAGGTGAATTATTTTTTAAATTAAAGAGAAATGTGTGCACAAACTGTGCACATTTCTTTTGCTGAGCTCCGTGATTTTAAGGACATATTAGAAATTGAGTATTAAAACAAGTTATCTATGGTGCGATCAGAAATGGCATTTTTTTTTTAAATTACCCTACTAAGTGTTGCAAACCATGTCTTGATCTTGAACTGCTGAAATCATGGGAACTTTATCATTGTCTTCAGTCCATATGGAATGAAGGAAGAAGAGGGTGAAGAAGTATGCATTAGAAAAGCATTATATAAAAGAATGGATTTGAAAAGTAGGAGCTGACAAGGATGATTGTAGATCTGGGCATGTTCACTGGAGGAAAATGCAGAGGTGAAGCATAAAAATTATCTACCAATATATAAAAATACCATAAAGAGTGATTATTTTTCTTAATTAATAAACCCATAACCAGGAGTAACTGGCTTAGTCTTTTAAGCTTAAATGGTAGAAATAAACTTTCTAGAACACAATTATATAATGAAATATTCTGTCGGTGGAAACTGTGTAATTGTTGGTACAGAAGGTGTTTAGAGCTGAGCCTTGTAATACATGTGTAGAAGAAGCTTCATCATGACAAGACATATACAGCTTTGAAAATTCCACATATAGGAACACAAATCTAGCCATAGGAAAGAGCTGTAAAAGAGTCCTGCAGACTCTAGCAGTGGCTCAGCCAACAGTTTCAGAGCCCAGAGTTCACCATGCAGTCTCACTGAGCTGCTGGGTGATCTGCTTTTGCACAGGAGGGATGATGGTATTTTCTTCCTGCCTGCATTCCAGCTGTTAGACCTAGACATTTTAAAGTGTCTTAAGTGTGTAGGATAAAGGGAAAAAAAATATAGAAGGACAGAGAAGAAAGGTGTGTTTCTTCACCCTCCATATGCAGGGTGTGTGTTTGCACCTGCATTCATTTCCTGAATTGCTGTAGTCTTAACTTTTCCTTCATGGAAGCAAATGTAAGCAAGTTCCAGCACTTGGGGCATAACAACGTGTGCTGAGGTTCAAGAGAGGAATTTGTTCAGTTCTGGAAGGGAGTCCTCCTTCCTGTTTTCTGTTTCCTGTGCTCTCTGCAGGGATCTGACCCACAGTGACCAATATCAACATACATCTCTCATTACGAGAAGGTGAAAGTACCCAGTTAAGAAATTCACAGTGCTGCAAACCTTGACTGTCACCCCACAGCTCAAACTGAAGTTCTTACTCCTTCAGAAACCTTTTCCAAGGTTCTTTCCCTAACCTACACAGCCACAAGTTGCACAGACAAGGTGGACATAAGTGTTCCAAAGCTTTTCAGACCATATGATCACAGAGCCCAGATTGGGTCACCACAGTGTCTGGGATGGGACTGTATGGGAGACGGAGGAGAAGTCAGGCCTGCCCCAAAGGATTTCTGCCTTTCTTTAACACCCAGCTTGCACCCTGCACATGGATCTGTAGTACTGGTATCTTCTCTTCTGCAGTGGTTCATACACAAGGTTTTCTGAGCAGAAGAACAATGGGCTTGTTTGAGAATAAAACCTAAAGATGTACATGCACCTGTTTGGGAAAAAGTGGTTTTGAAGGTTTTTGTTGTCATGTCTCCTGGTGAGGTCTGCAGATGCAGTCTGTAATTAATGTAAAATACTGTCAGGTGTTTGCAACTATACATTTCCATCTGTGAAAATCTGGCCTGCTCTGAATCTCAGTGGAAGGCAAATGTTTTTGAAAGCACTGAGCTGAACCCACAGGAGGACTTGCTGCAGTTGTTTGAAATGTGAAATGTAATTTATATTAAAGGAAAGCAGGATCCATGGACTAAATAGCTTTTGTTGTTTTGAACTTCGTGGATTTTCATTAGGAGTGGATTTGGCCTTTATACATTATCATTTAAAAGCTGTCACAGCTCTCAGATTCTTCTTACAGAGCAATGGGTTCCCACAAACCATGTAATCTCTTCCACACCAGACTGTGAGTTTGATTTCCTGCCTCTCCAGGAAATAAAAAACTGATTTCTGCTATATAGGATAAGGCCAATATATGAAGGCATGAATCAGCACTTCAGTACATCTAGGCAAATGTCTTTGCTTCTGCAGGGGGAATGGCATTATTGTTACTTTCTGCTTTTTAGCAAGTAGATTAGATAGATTTGTAAATTCCTCAGTCAGTAGTAAATGAATGGAAATAGCATCACAAGATAGGAAACCAGCTGAAGAGCTGAGCTTCTGCAAGTCTCTAAAATGATTTTGAGACTGCCAATGTAAAGGATGCTTACCAAGAAATCTGAGCCACTGTGAGTGATATTTGTATGTCTCAGAGACTCTATTAAGGGACAAGAGATAGCAATAGAAATGATGCAACTGAATATGTGCCTGCTCAGTTAATTTTGATGTAAATGTTCTAGGTAGTGCTCTTAAGAGTATCATATTAGCCTTTACTGAGTTGTTATTCTGCAGTAATCCATCAGTGTTTTGCAATTATTCATCCCCTGAAGACTGTTTATGAAATGTTTGTTTGCTTTTAGAAATACAGAATGAGTGTTTCAAAATGAGTGTGCAAATTTTGTAAGAACTCATGTAAGTGTAAAACAAAACAAAGTTGTTGATGGTCTTTATTGCACACTATTTTTTCAGACGCCTTACTAATTTAAATAATAAGGCCATAAGAATTAGTTGAGAAAGAAAAGGGAGGGGGGATTATGAAGAAGTGGGGTAAGTAGTGGTGAAGGGTATTTTCAGTTGGGATTGTGATAAGTAAAAGAGAGTTGGTGAAGCAGAAACTTAACAGGTGTCTAACCTAGACAACATGATCTGCAGCGACTTAATTGTTCATCACTATTTAGAGAGGAATTTCGTGTATTGCCATTTCTTTAGTGCTGTTTGCCCAAGCCTATTACAACAGGTAGCACAAATATTTAGGACCAAGGCAGTTGTTAATAGTCTGTGGATACCTGAAGACACCTCAAAGTCTAAAATGTTACTTTATGCAAACAAGCAGGATGAAAGTAGGCAGGGTTCTGCCCAAGGTGCACATTTGGACCCATTTCCTGGCTAGTCTGTCAATGATCTGAGTGATAACAGAGGATGACAACCCTGTAAATGCACACAGGCTATCTTCTTGTTGTTATTTTTACTGTCCCATGTTTGTCTGCCATATCTAGCTTGAAATGTTTCTGATTTTGGCCTCAGCACATTCACTGCAGAAAAAGGTAATGTCAGTGTTTTAAATTTCTCATTTCTATGAGCTGGAGAATGTACAAGCACGTAGATACTTAATTCCTTCAGAAGAAAGAGGTCACAGACAGGAGGTGAAGCAGCGCCGCCTTAAAAATTACAACAATGACAGTAAATGTCTGCAGAACTGCTCTACAGGAGAGACAACTCTTTCTTCCTTACTGCATGCTCAAGACCCCCCACCCTCAGGAGTCTGAACTATTTGTGCCTATAAATTGGTGTATTTATTGCTGCTATAACTGGCTATAGACATGGAAATTAGTCCTCTGAAATGTGAAATTAGTCCTCTTTCTCTTCCTCAGTAGATGGAATTATTTTCAGAGCATTCAAAGTCTTTTAAAGTCTCAGGAGAAATATTTTTACATGGTCGATACAGAGTCCCTAACTGGAATTGCCTTCAGGGTGATTCATGTATGTTTCAATTGATTAAATATTTAAAATCCAACCTGATGAAAGCAGACAATCATGTACACAGTGGAAAAAAGTTCAGGAAAGATCAGCAGAATTTATGTTTTAAACCAAATCCAAAATAAGGAAAAGTTGTTATATGTCATAAGCATATTTTTATAACATACATACTTAGTATATATTCGTATGTGTGTGCACATGTGCATATATATATTGCAGAAAAATCTGCCATGTAAAATCAACAATAATACGCAAAATGCAAACATAGCTATTTCACCAGACCCTGTAATGTTCAGCTTGATGATAATGAATGAAAAAAACCTGTATACATCTTTGCAAAGGGTGATAGAAGTAGCAATGTTCTTCCAAATTGTCTCTTTAAATTATCCTTAATGAATTAATATGCTACTATGTAGTGAGCAGACAATGCTGAGGTGTCTTGGGGATGAGATGTATAGTACAACTGTTGAGCTTTACTAAAAATAACTTGAGCCTTTCTTCTGGTTGTTCCGCAAAAGTGTCCAAAAAGAATAGTTGCGCCCTTTCCACCTCTTGGCACTTTATTAGGAAATTGTTGGCCTGTCTTGTGGACGTTGCATTTGTCCTCAAGATATGTCTTTTACTCTGCTATTAGACATCATAGTTATTCTGAGCTCATTTTTTTCTCTCATATCCTTGGGAAAAGAAATCTGAACAAAAGTTAACCAGCCCCAAATTATTTGCACAGTTAGACATCAGGTGGTACTTGATCTCTCACATTAACATGAGCAGAGTCACTACAGACAAATAAAAAAAATGCATTTCTTGAATGTTGGCTGCAGACTGGACACCACAATGCATATAATGAATGCTTTTCCAGAATGCTTCTGGAGCTAAAAGAGTGTTTTTTGTGATCTTACTCATGATGAAACTCCAGCTCCTGTATTTGGTACCTCTCACCCATTATTTCTCTAACACTACATGATAGCATGAAGATATCAAGAATGCATTATTGTTAATTTTTAGCTTGACTAATTTTTCCATCTATCCTAGCACTTTCATGCTGTGGAAATAAGTACTGAGATATTAATTTTGTCACTGTTACTGACATAGTATAATGAGGAACAAAACTAGAGTAGAATACAATAGAACAGAACAGAACAAAGTTTCAAAAGATTTTTCAGATGTGAGGGTCCTAAATCCTAAAGATTACCTGAAATCTTAATTCAGCCTTGTGCATTCAAGGTGTGGAGCAATATCCCAGTAAAGATTGAAGTGTTGCTGTATTTGTGCTATATTTACATATTAGATCCCTGAGTCAGTGACTATTATGGACTGTATTTTCAAAATACAACTTTAAAAACAGGATTTCTGAGTATTTTGTTTCTGACTTTTTCCTATTTCTCAGTTTCAACTGAAATCTGCAGTGGTGGCTCTAGGTGGCACATTCTAACTGTTTCACTAATCCAAAATGAGGATGTCACCTCTGGGTCAGCACTTCACTAATGAGAAACACAGTGAATGTACATTGGATAAACATGGGTGAGCTCATTCCAGTACCTGTTGGATGGACACAGAGCGTCACATTTGGAGCAACAAGTCAATACATTAATGAATTCTCTTCCTGTGTGAAGGGTTGGTTCAAGAGCATGTGAGCAGAAAGCCACAACACATTTCTTCTTTTGCATTTAGTTTTCTTGTTTTCGTGTGTGTAGAAGAGCATTGCATTTGTAGTTTTTGGAATAGGTATTAAATAAGGAGATATTTTTATAAGAAAACTGAGTGAAAATAGACAGTAATTTCATAACAGGTGCAGTATGTGCATCATTTCCTACCTTGCATTTATTTCAGGTCAAGGTTTGTATGTCAAACTGCACTGTAGGATGAATTTTTAAGAACAGTTTTCAACTCTTAATTGAAGGCATTTGTACCCAGTATTTTTTATGTTGTAGCATATATATTTTGCATTGTAAAAAGCAATAATATAAAAAATTGAAGTATCAGAAGTGAAATTTCATTTTTTGTTTCACCACAAATTATCTTAAAACAAACTAGATTAAAAGCTGAATTTAATTTTACCTCTTTTTGTATATTGCTAAGCAATCTGAAGTCTGGAATATTCTTGATTCCACTACATAAATTGGTGTAATTGTACATTTCACTGCATGGGGGTGCAATGATTTCCCTTCATGCTGTGAACCTAATATAGGAGATCATATTGCAACTGGCCTAGGAAATTTATACAATGAATACTCATTATGTTTCTGAAGGAATGGATGTTAAGGGGAAAAGTACTCAAGCTATGAAAAAGCCCAGTATATCAAGGAGGGACACTGGGTATCCCTAAACACAGCAGAGGAAAAGTTTTTAGTTTGGGCATAAGGTGGTATTTATAGTTCACTTTTAAAGGCTGAAAAACTTCTACTATTTTAACTAAACTCCTCTGGACTCTAGAGTTTAAATGTTTAAAATAACTTACTTCTTACATTCACTATTGCATTGCTAAGAACACAGTTACATCAGTTGTACTGTCCATATTTTATACGAACTGTCACCTGCACTGGGACTTCTGTTGTCAACTTCAGCCCTTTTTCTGCTTTCTGATTTTGCTGGTAGTTTTATGCTGTGTACTTTGCATGGTTTCTATCTCTCCTTATGGCTTTTATTTAACTTTAAAAGTTACAAACAGGGCCTAAAATAATTAAGAGTCTTAATCTTAGGTGTGGTGAAACATCAACTTATGATGATTAATTACATTTTTGCCTGCTGTTCATGTGACAAAACAATGTGAAGTAAAATCATTCTATAGCACTTTGTGTCATGCAGCTAAAAACTCTAGAATGTGAAATGGAAAGAAAGATGAAATTCAAAAGATCTCCTTTCTCCTAAGTGGAATTAAATTCCCAATCAGAAGAGAAATAGTACGCTTACCAGTAGCCAATCTATAAAAATCATTCAATTAATAAATATAATATGATGTTAAGTTTTATGGAATTAGCCATACTATATTTATTTTACTTCAGTACAAAATGTCAGCAAAAATATTATCACTTCCAAAGATAGCCATGTATTAGCATTTCAAAAAAAACCAAAGTTGTGCACTTGAAAAGTACCTTTTTATGTATGAGTTATGTTTTTATGCAAAAGCAGGTCTTTAGAAGTTTGTTACAAGTAACATAATAATGGGTATCTCATTCAAAGCCTTTTAACAGAAATGTATATTTCCCAGTAATGAACTTTTACAAACATTCTTAAGTTCTTCATCAAAGTGTCTTGTTAAATAGGCTGCAGAATCAAAAAGTCCATGGAGAATGAAAAAGCAAAGTAAAAAAGTGTGTTGCCAATGGGAAAAATCTATGTCTTCTTCACATTTGTACCCTCATGCAGGTTAAGGAAAATAGAGAAATTACAAATTCCCTCTAAGGTCTTTTCATTCCAGTGTGCTGTAGTGAAGTGTGAGATAAACACAAATCCAGTCATTAGTGTTCCTTTGACAGCATAAAATAATTTTACTAAAAAGAAAAAAAAATCATAGTATTCCAATAAAGCTGCTTGTGTTAGTTCTGTATTCCCTGATCAACAAAACTGATTCATTATGACACACCACGAGGGAGATGGCTTTACAGGGTAAGATTTCAGGTTCATCTGTGTCCTGTTCCTTGTTAAGAGTATCATGTAACATCAGTGTTCTTCGGAAAATGTTTGTCTATACAATTGTGCACAGCCTGTTGTGTTGGTAACATCTCTTCTATTAGTTCCAATTAACAAGGATGAGTTCCTTCAGGGCTCCTGTGGGGCTTCAGGAAAGAGGACTGCTGAATATCTTCTGTCTCTTTGTTCAATAAAGGTTACTACAATTGCTTTTATATAACATTTCGCTTTTTATTGTGGCACTACATCTGTTAGCAGAAGGCAAATAGACATTGTTTTTCATAAGGAACCAGATCATTCTTTAAAATATAAAAAAAATGGATTTCCCATTTTTAATTCCAATTGAATGGCTTACTGTAACCAAAACATAATATATTCCTTGGCTCCATTTTTACATGAGGTAACACTTTTTTAAGTACTTCTGTTTGCAGGCCAGCTGATGACAAGAAAGCAGAGGTGTAATTGAACATTCAGGATGGACTTTAGGGCACATGGCATAGTTAGTAGTGACAACTGCTCCATGTTTTGGGAGTTGTGTTAGACAACACAGTTCTCAGCTGTGGAACTGAAGGGAATAGGAGTGGTCCCTCTAAATGCAGGTTTTGTTCTAGATTCAAAAGCACAAAACAAATCTCAAGCAAAGCCTGGTGCTGCTTGTGCATTTGAACTTCGCTTTCAGAAAGGCAGCACTCTCCTGCTAGTTCAGTAGCAGTGGCCACTTCTTTTATTGATAAACTCCATTATCACAGGATCATCTTGTAATTAGCCTGGGAATCCTCTCTGGAGATAATTTTGTCCAACATTCCTCTCACAGCTGGAACAACTGCAAAGTTATAACCACCTTGGATAGTAGATCATGTTGTTAAGACTTTGTTAAGCTAACTTTGAGAATCTGCAATGATATGCAGTCTTTCTGGGTACCTGTTCCAGTGCTTGATTACTTGTGATGTAATTTTTTCCCATCTTCATATTTTAATTTATAGTGTTTACTACTTTTTCTTTCTGTGTATTTGGAATAATTAGGGGAGAATTTAGGCTGAGAAAATTAATTCCCCACTTATTCTTGGATGTCTCTTAATAAAACTACTGTAACAGTAGGTCCAGTTTCAGTTGGAAGCAGTGGATTTTTTTTTAGAGTGAAGGAAGAGTGACTGGAGAGTGATGGTTAGAAGTCTGCTTAGAAGTGTAAAATATTTGAGATTGGTCACCAATTCTTGATCAGCACTGAGAAGGTTTTAAACTCTGGGACTGGAAATCCCTGAGATCTAAGTATGCAAGATAAGTGTCATATCTCATCCAGAGGGTATCATTTATCCCTGGATGGATGGAGGTATGCTATCCATATTATTGGAAGCTTGGTGCTTCTGTGTCTGTCTCATCCAGTTACCTGCCTTTGATGAGAGGCAGCATGAGGAGGAGTAGAAATACACTACCCAAAAATGAATGTGCTAATACTTCCGTAGCTGAAATCATCACTAACTTCATGCTGAATTCATAGAGTCATAAGTTCTACAGCCAGAGGGGATCATTATGTTCACCTTGTCTGACCTCCTGTGTTACATAAAGGATAGAGTTCTTCAACCATTTTTAATAATTAAGACAATTCATATAAAAATAACCTTAAAGATACACAGAATCTACTACATGATAATAATTCAAATTGTTAATTAGCCTCAATGTTAAAAACATACACCTTTTTCTAGTCTCTGTGCATGAACACTCACCTTCTAGCTGCTAGATAGATCATGGTACTAAACATTTTATGAAGCCCATAATTATTCATTAAACCAAATTCCTGCTTTAAAAATTATATAATTGGAGACATCAATCACTCTTCCATAATGTAAAATTAATTAAGGTAATATTAATTAAATCCTTCCATTGTGGGATCCTAGAACATACATGCTTTGGACCTGCATCTGATTTCACTCATATTCCTGTTATCTCTTTATACCCTAGTTGCTGTTTACAGACTCAACATACTATGAGTTCATTTGCTTTCTGTGTGTTTAAATGTGTTCCTACAATAGCACAAAATCTTCAAGGACTCTGGGATAATTTGGATAAAGAATGTGCATGTAATTCTTGTATTTTTCTTTCTGTTCTCTAATGGCTAGTACATTTATTTCTAGGATATAACTATTCATCCAGTTTTCCTGTACCTGTGTTATTACCAAAATGCAGTTAGTGAATTTAAGTATGACTGACATATGTTTCAGCTTTTGCAACGTTGTGACTCTCAGCTCTTTCAAGAAAGAGAAACAGTGAGAGCACATTTATGTCACTCCGTTTTACTTTGTTAGTACAGTCATAATTACTATTAAAATGTCCAACAGTATAAACTCAAGACTGTCCTCAAAAACAACACATCTACATAGCAACATCCAAGGTTAGAGAACCAAAGAATGAAGATAGATTCACATTGCTATAAAACAAGGTTTACTGGGATATTGCAGCATGGGGTGACAGCAGAGAAATTGGTGCTGTATGTTTGTTCTTCTTGTGTCTTCCTCTAAGGATACTTTTGAAAGAGCTTGGGATCCATTACATTTCACCTTAAGAGATTTTGTTTCAGCTTTTTTCTTCATCAGGAGAAATGAGTTTGCACACAGTAAAATGCATTTTTTATTGAAATTGCCACCATACAAAACCAATTTCTTCTGCAATACTAATTGCTTTATCTTCCTACCATTTTCTTTCTGATATCTCCTGTTTCTTCCAAGTTTTGTAGTATGTCGAGACTTTTTCTTGTCCACATTTTAGTTAGAGGGCACATTTGTGAATCTTATACAGTTTAACTATTTTTTTTTTAAATAACAACAGCCCAAAAAAACCTCAACACAAGAAGGTTTAACAGGTGATACAGTGGTGCTCTGTGGTATTAGAAAACTAATTCACCTGCAGTGAATTCCTTGACTTTATTGGATTCTAAGAAAGAAAAAGCAGCAGCAAGAGAGTGATTGTTATTTATTGCAAAATTTTAGATTTAAATTAATATTAAAGTATGAGAAAATTGTAATGTGTGATTTATAAGCTTGATTTCAATTACATGAAATTTTTTAAAGCCACAGATCGACTTCTTGGCTGGTATAAATCAATTAAATTGCTGTCATTTATGTTAGTTGCAGGTATGATTATATATTGTTAGTTTCTTCATAATTCTGTTCTTTCCTTCAGGTATTTCACAAGAAAAGCTCCATAACCATACTTCAGAATGTCAGGAACTGTAGAATTGATTCTCATGGGAGATTTGCATCAGCTGAGCCCACTTAACTTGATTGTTCTTTATTTGTAGCTGATCAAAAATTCAACAGCCTGTACTGTTCCTTTACCTTCTGGTCTAGTGGCAGTTTGGCACTGCTCTGAAAAGACAAGAGATGGGAGTGTATTTATTTAAAACTTGGTTTACAATACAGGAAAAAATTGTGAAAGACATGCGGACTTTAGGTAGCTAATAGATTATTTCAGATAGAAATATAACATACTCCCTCTAGTGAGTAACAGATCATTTCCAAAATCTTCATGAGTTTATAAGATGACTTATTCAAAATGTTGTTGACTACTAAAACTTGTGAGCAATCTTTTTTGTTCTGGTAGTAGATGGTATGAATATGCTTTACTGCATACATATTTGAATAATATCTCAACAAGTTGAAATGTTTCATTAGATGTATTTGAATGCAAGATTTCTGGACATATATCATCATCATTAGTTCCATTTTTTCTAAGCTCCTGTGAATCACAGAACCAGTCAGTGGTGAATTAATATTCTCTATGCAGATAAAAATAAATAACAACTGTGATTTAAATAATAAATAGGCCAATTTGCACTCATAATTCTTACATCTTAAATCTTCATAAAATGTCATTAAAATTCAATGTTCCTTATACAAGTTGATGTGCAAGCAATACATATCACAAAAATTAAATTCAGTGGATATGCAGGGGGTGGGTTTATGCAGTAATGATAGCATTACTTCATTTATAATTATTATCTTTATTAGATGTAATTTAGCCAACCAGTATAATTTAGATACACACATGCGTCTACTACTTTTATAAAAATATGCTTCCTGCCCTTGACATCTTCATGCCTTAAACAAACACAGTGTATTGAAAACTCTCTCTTTCTTTTAAGTTTTCTTCCTGTAGATTTCAGCAAACATAAAACTCTGTTATTGCTGCCATTTTTTTATTCTACTTTCAGAAGCTGTTTACTATAGCTGAAAGAAAAAAGGCCTTGGTTCTCATAATTTTTCTTCCTCAAGGTCAACTGATGTAGCCACTAGTTCTTGACTAGGTTTTCAAAACCTAAAAAAAGTGTTATTAGATTTATTATTTTTTTATGTCAGGGAGTCTTTTATACTAGAATTCAAATTAAATTTTTTGAAACACATTCTTTTAAAACAAAAATAAAACCAAGCAAGCATTTTGAAAACAAGCAAAATAGTTAATAAGTCAATGAACTTAGTGTTACCCTGTGGGGATTAGACATTAAAGTCACAGCCTTATGTGAGCTGTATTTACTTGGTCACTGAAGATACTACATTATTTTTGTCCAATGGTTGACAAAGATGCTCCACCAGAGGTACATTTATGTTTCCTGTGGGCTAATAGTTTTGTCTGCATAATTTCCTGAGTTCCATGCCTGTTTGTGGTAAACTAGTCTTACAAAGTGGGAGTTAAAGTTGAAGTTCACTCTGGTAGCCCATCAGAGAAAGTTCATGATTGGAATGTTTCTCCCTATGAGGTGGCTCAACAGCTGTATGGAAGAAGTCCTACTGAGTGGGAAACCTGAGGCTTGTTGGTAAATGAGGAGAAAAGTCACTTCCCACAGTGTAAATGACTCCTTCCTTCTGCTGAGCACGGTGGCACAAGGGTTGACGTTGGTAGTGTTGATGTGTTTATGTGTTGTTGTTCCCATAAAAACTGCAGCAATGGCTTGTCCTTCCAGAGCTCACTGTTGTTCTCCCCTGGAGAAATAATTGTAGCAGAATTAGCTGAGGTTTTGGAAGCCTGAGTACAGCAGTATATCCTGAGTAGTACCAAGTGAGCACAGCAGTACTCATGTTTGAACAGCTTAGTGACAAATGTCATGTGCTGCAAAAACACAAGGAAGGAGCCTGAGCTAAAATAAACTCCCTGTCTTGGTGTTCTCCACCACAATGCCCATGGCAGCAAGGCAGCCCTGCAGGGTAGGTGTGGGGACAGCACCTTTTCCTAAAAAGGGTCACAAAGCTTCAATCCTGTCCCAAAAGCAAGAACTCTCCCCTACACATTGTTTGAGATAAAAACCTGATCAGCTAGACAGATTGACCACTGCTCAAATAAGGAGAAGCTTGGCTGGTGTGACAGTTCCTAGAACAGAAGCGTCTGAAATTGAGCCATACTTGATGACAAGCACGTGTTTGTGGATTTAACATGCACAGAGCAAGCTAAGGAGCAGGCAATGTATGTATGCCATGTACACTGCTTGAAGTAAATTGACAAGTTATAAATTCACCTCAAATTTTACAGCTATTGAATGCAGGGGCATTTTTACATACTGGGATGAAGGGACCACTATATGAATGGCATCTGGTGCCAGAAAAAAACCCCATCCAAATAAACAAAAAAACAATCCACAACAGGTCAGGATTTGTATCAGAGAGGTGGTTAATGTGAAAAAGCAATTGTGATACACTACACAGGTATACAGAACCCTTGGACTGAACTTTGAAGAAGCAGAAATCCTAAGATGCTTAAAAGGAAAGAAAGAATATCAATAAGTCTCCCAGAAAATTCATGTTCTCTGATAGCTGGGGAGCTAGAATCGTTGACCCACACATTTCAAGGAATTTGGTTTTTCTAATACTAATTATTAGAACACTAATTATTTAATTATTATTAAATTCATAAATAATAATTAATTGCATATATAAAAATAAGGAGAGGATAATTAGATCTTCCTCAGTTTGAGAGAGGTGTTTTTAATTTGCTCAGGTATCATCAGTAGCAACAGATACTAGTTTTTGCTAACTGTTTGGGGCTAAAATAACTGCTCTCTAGTGACTGCTGAATTGAATGTTGCAAGGTTGATTATTAGAACCCATCATATCAGAAATGGAAGCCTTACTGTATATGAAAGGCATCAATTTTTGTTAACCAACCAGAGTAACACTTGCTACTCATCAACTTTTCTTTAAGTTTTGTCAAATACAAGAGAAACATCAAGGTCACACCTGGGACTGAAATCCTTCAGGTTGTTCCAAGCCCTTCTTTATTCAAACATAAGATTTATGTTTTTCTGGAATAAGGATTTTTTCCATTAGTTGGATCATGTAGTCCTCATGAAACAACCTTCACCAGTGCTATAGTTACACCTCAGAAATAATTCCTGTTGGAGATAAAAATAGCAATGGGTTTCCCACATTGAGAATTATGTGGCATTTATTTCTATTTCACTGTATTTGACACCTTTGAAGTTAAATGTAAGATTTTTTTTTGTCTACCTTCAAAAGAAGAATGAACAGGGTTTTTAAATTTATTTTTAAAAATTGAAAATGTTATAATTTTTAAGTTTACATCATGCACTTTTAAGCTTGTGGGTATGCTATAAAATAATGACTTCTGTATAAATAATTTATTCAACCGGTTATGGAGGAATGTTTTCTTTTAATATTTAATTTTTTATTAATGAGATTTAAACTGAAATAGTTTTTTTCCTAAAAACAGATAGGAAAAAATCTGTTTCAAAACTTGTGTTTCATGGGAAGTAATATTTTTAAGAAAAGTAATTTAATATAAAAACTAAGATGGTTTCAAAATAATAGATTTCTTTTTTGAATACCACGGTAGAAATGTTTCATGATGCGTTCATTGATGTGAAAGAAGAATACATTTTTTTCTGCTGCTATTTTAAACTGGACTTGGTAGAACAGAAAAATGAACCACTGTGCTTCCTTGGAATTTACTGCATAGGGTCTTAGTTCAATGAAAACTTTATTCTCAATGAGGAACAGTGAAAGAAAAAGAGAAACAAAAATGAATTTTTTTAGGGGTTGTTTCCCAGATGAAATGGGTAAACCATGTTCTACTTAATAGATTGGGGTGGATTAGAGTGAAACAACACTGAATGATCTGTGTTTTTAAATATATAGATATGGTTTATTTTAGAACAATTTGGTTGTGTTTGGTTGCAAAGGAAGTCATGAAGCATGTATGTAGCCATTTTGGCTATTATTGTCTCTAGTAATAAAGCAATATGAAAGCATAAAAATATCACTTATAAAAATGTATAAGGGAAAAAAAAGATAACTACCCACAGAGCTCACGATGAGATTTGTTTATTGCAATGCAGTCTACCATTGATCTAAGTGATGGACTTGATCCAAAGGGGGTGAGGGAAGAAACCCCTGAAACACAAAGTCCCATGAGTTAAAATAGGCTCAGGCTGTGTGACGATGTCCAGGCACCTTCCCCATGAGGAGGGGAAGTTTTACACTGTCTCTTGCAACACGCCCTGGATCTGTGGCAGCACTTTTAGATCATGTGCAATCATCTGGTGGAAGGCCTCAGGAATAGGTCTGGGGTCACTTGGGAGTCTTTGATGGTTTGTGCCGCCTTCTAAGACACGGCAGCTGCCTCTCAGCACAGTCGAGCCAGTAATGCCCCATCAGCCCTTCCCTGGGGGAGCAGGGGCAGGTTTACCCCTGAGCAGAGGACCATTGTGAAAAGAACCATGCTTGACTGCAGGGTTTGAGCCTCTCCCTCAAGAGTGCAAACCTGGCCTCAGCAAATGAGTCTGTGGGCTTTGGCCTCCTTCCTGCTGAACCCAGACAGAGATATATTTTTCAACATATCTACTAAGAAAGGCTTTCTTTGTGGGTACGTTCTTCTCCCTGCAGTCTTGTTTACCACTCCTTAGACTTGAGATAACTGGACAATAGTACCAGATTTATCTTGTCTCAAGTTCCTGTCAGGTGGCTTAACTCACAGTCCATTACCAGTCAGGAGACATGTTCTGGGAGGGATTTGGCTTCGGTGGTCACATATGAGCAGTTTGCTACAGTGGACAGAGGTCCCTCCTTTGGTGATTTTGACAATGTTTAAGCTATTAACTGTAACATTTCAGTCTGTCACAGGAGTTCACACCATTATTGTGTATATCCTACTTTTGCTTTTTGTAGTGGAGTGTCGCCCTGATCTTTTTTAGCCTTCTGATGTTTGCATTTTTGTAGTAGAGTTTCTCACAGATTTTCATGTAAACAAAAGTAATGTTTTGTAAACTGTTCCTCTAGTTATCGTTCCTCTCTTGAGGAGGAACAATTGATGAACTTCTCGTTTGACCAGTGTGGTTGGAGAAGTGTCAACCTCATTTGTCCAATCTGTAGTCATTGTCCAAAAATCTATATAAATCGAGGTCGAAAAATAAACGCTCTCTTTTTGCCCTGACGACCTGACTACGTGAGTGTTGTTCTTTTCATGTCCTATAGCGACACTGGAGAGCAAGAGGAGGAAAGAGGGAACAAGATGTTTTGTCTTACTCTAGAAGCAGACAAGAGAGCATGTGCTTGTTCTGCCAATGTGCCTGAGAGGTGCAGCCTTCAACAGTCTGTAACCTTCAGATGAGAAATGTGCTTCCCCAGGGACAGAGCAGTGCTGCCATGGGAAGCAGTCCCACAGCGTGACTTCTCCTTCTGCTCAAAGCCCTCCATGGCATGTGGTGGCATCCCACAGTAAGAAATCCTGTCTAGCACTGATGGGATCCCTGCTGAGGGACTGGCATTCCCTGTGTCTCAGCAGAGCATTTGCTCTGCTGTCTGGATAGCAGTTGGCCACCAGGGCATTCAGCTGGGAATCTGCTGGAAATGTTGCACACAGTACTGCACAGCCACTCATTCTCTTCTTTGAACTTGTTCAGTAAAAATGACTGCATTTACATCTGAGCATCTTTTGTCACCAAACCAAGGTCTAGTCCCGTGTCTGGTGGATGGTACAGAGTTTTGGCTGTGTATAGACACTTTTGGGCTGAAAGCCAAGGAATACAACCATTGGAACCAGCTATGAACGGGAAGATATGAAGCCCAAGTAACATGTAACTCTCTGCTACCTTTCAGACATCATCCATTGTAGTTTTTGAAAGTACTTTTTGATTCAGAAGAAGTGCTCTGGGATTGGATCTTGCTGGCATGCCTTGTGGACAGATACTGTTCAGAAGTGCATCAGAACATAGATCTGAAGACTATGGAATGAGAATAGACATATCTGAAGGCTGCTACATTTTAAGTACAGATGTTTTTTTTCACTCACACATACTAAGTAGTTGCCTATTTTAAGCATAAACTCCCCTCATTTTTCTGTTAGTCATCTGCCTTGATACTCTTAAAATCCTTTTGTTGCTTCATACTATTTATTCATTATTAATTGTTCTGTATTATTGACACAAATTTCAACAGCTGAAGTGAGTTTGGTTAAGAATACATGTGTGGATGGTTTCTATGGTAGCCTGTTTCACAGTATCTCTTTTAATGCCTCTCAAAGTAAGACTGTAAATTTAGAAAATAATTTTTAAATATTTCCAGAGATTTAGTAGCAACAGCTAACAACTTCACTAATCCTTTTAAAATGTTCTTTTAAATAGACATTATACAGAGTGGCTGGCTTCCTATGTTTGAATAAAATATAAAAAGCAAATAAGAATATTAGAGGTTTTTTGAGTTGAAATGTTATTACTGCAGGCATTGCAGAACCTTTCAAGGTACACTATGGTGTGTGTACAACTTAACAGAGTTCTTCAGCTCTTCAGTGGTAATAAGTACAAGCTGCATAACGGGAGACATCCATAACAGTTTATTTATAATGTTAAGAAAATCAAGTGGTAAAAAAGGCAGGTTCTGTTGTTGATAGCAGAAATGTTATCCTTTACACTAGAAGTGGTGTGTTTCCAGGATTTCTGCAGGTATATTTGAATGATGTACAGTATAAATAGATGTTTTGGCATCACAGTTAAACAAATCATCCCAAATCTCACTTAATAATATTTCCACTGATGATCCAATCCATTGAACCATCAGCAGGAATAACAAATTTGCTAATTCTGGACAAAAATTCGCCTGTAATATCTCACAGTTTAGCAGAGATACCCATGCCAACTGACTACTATGCAAATAGTTCTCTAACTATATCATCTATCCTCTTGAAGAGCTGCAAAAATCAGGCATTTCCCAGAAAAGACTTTGTTCCTCTAAAGACTGTAATAAACCATTTTCTAATTAAGCTTTTCTAGTAGTAGAAAGCATTTTGCATGTAATTAGATGAACTTTTATTTATCAGTAACATCAAAAGTTTCTGTCCAGATCTCATTAGCAAGTGATTTTTATAAATCTGTGTGGAAACAAAAATGTTCATGCATATATGAGTCTCTCATCATGATGCCATAATGGATGTCTTCATTATTCAGGAAGTTCTGTTGTGCACATATATTCATTTTTATGAAAAACCTATTTATAGTTATAATAAAGATTTATGGGGGTTTAAACAACTATGTGCCATAGGAATCATAGTCTAAGTGTACAAAAGAGGTTAAAGTTTGATCATCATGTTTTAGTTTATATCTTTACTTGAAGGAGTGAAAATCCATAAAAAAGAACAGTGTCTAAAGAACAGTGACTGCATTTACAAAAAAAAAAAAATATCTTGGACTCTATTAATTATTTATTAGCTCAGCAAGTTCCTAGTTAACCAAAATAAAACCTCAGATTTTGTACACCACAATCTGCCACACATTAATCATCAGATTTTCAAAGTTTTGTTCTCAAATGTTTCTTTATGACAATTTACTGCTTTCTTTCATATCTTTTTGGAAAGCTGATATGGAATTTTCATCTTCTAATAAGCATGAAAGATATTGGAATATATTGCTGGGGTATTTGCTAAGACATTAACATGTTTTATTAATAAAATCCTAGTGTCTTCTGGAGCTTCCTGTCTGGTACTAATTTTTACCTTAAAAAAAAAGCAACCTACCAACCAATCAAACAAAACACAAAAAACTCTTGAGGCAATAATATGGAATCCAAAATTATTCATAATTGATTTTCCTTCTTTTCATCTTTCCCACTTTTTGAGCATTGAAAATCAGATTCCTTTAGGGACTTGGCTAACCCCTGTAAGGTCTATACTTCCAAATGCCAGAACAGCCAATTTCGCAATTTGGCATTTTCCAGGAATTATGAAGAATGTAATTTAAGCGTTTAAGACACCTACATTAGCAACAGCTTTTGTGGGTTTTTTTACAAGTGTTTACTGCAGTCATCCATGCCTAACTTTACACAAACTATTCACACTTCTCTTAGTTTTTATCTTTGAAGTTTATTGTGAACATTTTGAAAACTGCTATTGGCAAAGATAATGAAAACCAAGCTATTTTATTTGCTCAAATGCTGTACTGGCAATGAAACTTGGATGTCTGGCTTAATACTGGGCCAGAGTTCTTCTCAAAAGAAAGTACCTTGCTGACTTAATGAGAATTCACCAAGTGCAGGAAAGTGACCCTACTGATGGGTCATTTAACCAGCAATGTCACATACCCTTGAAGAGCGAACACACAGTGTATCAGTGCCTAACACAGAACGAGCACAAAGTGCAATATCCAAATCCTTGCACTGTGTAAGGGTAACTCTGGATATGCCACATTTTAAAGAAAAGTCTCCAATTATGTCTGCGTGCACAGCTGATGTGCTGCATTTCTTCTCTGGGTTCTCCTTGCTTGTTCCAGTGGTCCTCTCATAATTAACCAAATAAATAAACAAATGTATGTTCCTGCCCTCCATCTCTAGCTAGAACTGCTGTCATTTGCATCTCTCAGTTTTACTTTTCTGTTCAGTTCCAATATGACTTTATTTTACAGTGCATAAATTATCTTAGGGCTGTTCACTGTCTGTCACATTGCATGAAACCAAGAGAACAAATAGAAAACCCAGGCTGTGTTTAATCAGAGGGTTCTGAATGCATATTGAATCTAAAAATAATTTTTAAAAAGGTATTTGAAAGGATGTCTGCATCTGGAATCTAATAATCCTGCTAACCACCAGGCAGGAGCTTATCTAGCTTACTTAATGCATATGTCTTAAGTTTGGCAATAATGAAGATCTAAAGAACCATTCAAAGAATGCATATTCCATTAAGGACATGCTTATTTGCTCCTATGTGAATTATAAATCTCAAATTCAGGAACTCGTTGTTTCTGTTTTACACTAAAATATAAAATATTTGTCCTAAGAATTATGTGGTGGTGTAGAATGTGTGCTCAGTGCACAATCCCTTAAGACTGCTTTTCAGTCTTTTGTTTTGCTTCTTCAGCAAAAATCAAAATGTATCCAACAATGTCATGGATCCCAAATTGTAACAGAAACTGTGAAAACCATGGGTGAGGCTTTTATTTTATTTTTAAATATTTCTTTTGTCATGAATCACATTCTCCACCTAATTTCAGTGCACAGTAGATTGAGCCTGTAGTTCATCTGTTTTTTTCTGCTATTCTCAGTGGTTGCTAATTATGCATAGGGACTGCAAAACTTCCTTTTTAGTTCACATGAATTAAGCACCTACACATGAAGCTTTTAGTTCTGTGATGAATTATGGTTAAGTGCTTTTCACTTTCTACTAAAACTTACAGATAATCCAGGAGATGGTAAAAACACACTGCTTCTTCAAAATAGCATCTGATTTCTCCGTGTACAGGTAACTTTGCAAATAATGCTGCAGTCTCAGAGCTCAGCAGGTGCTAAATGCCTGCTTTCACAGAATGATTGAGGTCATGATTGATCTGAGATCATCTTGTCCAACCTCCTGCTAAAACATCTGCTTTTCACCTACACCACGTTGCACATACTTGTGTCCAGACAGGTTTTGAATATCTTCAGAGGGGACTCCACAATCTCTCTCGGCAGCCTGTTCCACTGCTCTGTCCCCCTCACAGTAAAGATGTTTTTCCTCATATTCAAATGGAACTTCCTATGTTTTAGTCTGTGCCCATTGACCCTTGTCCTGTCGCTGAAAATAATCTGACTCCACCCTCTTAAGACCTGCCCTTAAGATATTTTATGCGTTGATGAGGTCCTCTCTCAGCTGTGTTTCTTGCCTCACTGTAGAGCATTCAACATCTTTGCTAAATTTGAATTGAGTAACATCCAGATCTTCTTCAGGATCGTATTTGCCAGCTATTAATGCAGTTTGAAACTAGTACCCCTGAAAAGCATTTTCAGGAATCTGGAATTCATTCCTTTGCTTCTATAGCTTTTTTTTTTTTTT
>VXBB01016561.1:1086717-1131901 GCA_013399915.1 Illadopsis cleaveri
AAAAAAAAAAAAAAAAAAAAAAATTGAACAGTAAGCTAGAGATACACATCTAAATGTCAGCTTCCAGCTTCCTCCCTGTGCTGTGTCTGGGAGTAGCCTTGATTTGCCAGAGTGTTTTGCGAGGAAGATACAGTTTCTGTCAATATTCTCTGACAGTGAAAGATTTCTCAGGAGAGAGCATGAGCATGCAGAACAAACATCTGATGTCTGTGCTGTTAGCAGAGCTCCCTGGAGCTCAGGGGCACAGCAGAATCCCTGTGCTTAGTTCTCACAAAGGGCTGGAGATCTGCTGCATCCCCAGAGGTCAGATAATCTGTGGGAGATAAATTCAGCATTCTTATGGGCAATCCAAGTGTCTGAGTGCTTTAACCATACCAACTCCAAAGCACAAGAGTAATCACAGAATCACAGAGTGGGTCAGGTTGGAGGGGACTGCAGTGGGGCATCTGTTCCAACCTCCCTGCTCTAGCAGGGTCATCCCAGAGCATTTGGCCTGGGATTGCATCCAAATGATTCTGAAATCCCCAGAGGGAGACTCCCCACCCTTTTTGGGCAATCTGTGCCAGTGCTTGGCCACTGCACAGGGAAGAAGTTCTTCCAAATATTCAGATGGAACTTCCTGTGCATCAGACAGTGCCTCATGACCTAGTGGTTGGCACCACTGAGCAGAGCTTACCTTTATCCTCTTACCATTCTCTCTTTATACACTTTAATGGGGTCCCCTCTCAGCCATCTCCTCTTGAGGCTGAACAGGCCCAGCTCCCTCAGCCTTTACTCATCAGTGAGATTCTCAAGCCCCCAGTCATCCTTGCTGCCCTCCACTGTATCCACTTCAGGAGTTCCACACCTCTCTTGTACTGCGGAGCCCAGAATTGCACACAGTACTCCAGATGGACAGAGTACAGATAATAGTATGAGAACTCCCAGAAGTTAACAGCCAGTTTTAGTGGTAAGTGTTGAGATGAGAAAGGGAATTGCAATCAGAGAAAATGAGGGAAGAATTTTATAGATTCATCAAAATATATTCCCCATGTTAGGTACTGAAATATTATCTTGACAGGCTCATTCTGTCTTTGCCATGGACTTCAGGCTGTGTCTGAGGGGAGAAAGGTCTCTATGACAGGAAGTCGAGTTAATCTAACACTTTTATGTCTCTGTGTCTTCAAGCAGCAGAAAGGAGGTTGAACAGGTTTCTAGCTACTTCCCAGTGTCAACAGTCTTTATTTAAACCAAACCCTGCAAGTGTGAAGTAATCAGTATAGTATTGATAAAGAATTGATTAAGATGTTTCAAACACTTTGAGACTGAGGGGAACTTAAAACACTTCCATTTCCAGATGGAATTTTGAGACCTAATTAGTGGTTTCAGTCAAAGCAGGGATAATAAACAATAAACTGGACCATTAGGAAATCAGGTCAGTTTCAGACTCTTCCCTGCTAACATCCCAACTTCTGCTAGCTAAGCCAAGTCACTTGTCAGGCTGTGTGTAATATTATCTGTCAGGTTTACAGAGTTCTGTCATCCAGAGATGACAATAGAGGCAATAACTAAATATAAACACCTTTGCAGTTTGACAGCATGGTTAGCAGGTGAGTTTTACCCCACAGGCCCTAAAGCCTAACCATTTGTCAAGTCCACTTATGGCACTGACACAAGCAATGTGAATATAGCCCTTACAGATTTACTTACAGAACTATTATTTTGTGTTCTAAATAAATGTTTAAAATATCATGAAGCAGATTAATTGTGGAAAATACTTTGTTTTGTGTTACCTCTGAATGCCTGATGTTACTAAGGGTCTTTCTAATAAGGTAAAGGAAGAACAGTATGGTAGTTTTTTATTAGTGAAAATAAATGTGGATCCATATAATATCTGGCATGATCTTAAATATAATCTCATATACCTCTGTCAGCTTCAGCAAATATAGCTGGATTGCTTTGAAAGCACAAGGAAGATGCACTGTGTAAGATGTTGTGTAAATGGTTTACTTTGTGACTTTTCCAAAGGTTTCAAAAGATTGTTCTACATTTAGACCATGTGCTTGACAGTGTGTCTTTATTCTTATTAACAGGCACCACAAGGCCACATAAGGAGGGGGAAGTCCCTGGTGTGGACTATATTTTCATCACTGTTGAAGATTTTATGGAATTGGAGAAAAGTGGTGCTCTCCTAGAAAGTGGAACATATGAAGGTAAGCAGGCTTTTACTGTTAAATTTGTATCATGTTTCCAATTTACTGTTTTTTAATGTGATGGAATTGCACTGGGATATCCTGTTACAAATGTGTCATTGCTACTGTTATCAGAAATTTGTGAAAAGCCATATGGCCATAATGAAAATATTTTCATTTGTAAAAGCTAAATGCAGATGGGTTCATTGCAATTTTAGTATATTATAATGGTTAAGAGAAGCACAGTACTACATTGCATATACAGGACAGGAACACTAGTCCTTTACACCAATTATTCAAGAACATTTCCACAGAATTTCAGCAAACAGCTGCTTTTCTAACAGGACAAACACATTCTACAGCAGAAGTCAGGTGTAAGGCTGATGCTTTTCCTTTGCATGTGGGATCCTGCAATTATCCATCTATATCAGAAGTTGAAACCTCACTACTTAAGTAACAGAGGAAGAATTTGCTATGTCATGTCTTATGGGATTTGTAAAGTTATTGAAAAAAAACTCATTAATTTTGTAATATGGCAGAGGGATAGGGGCTGTCCTAATGGCTGCATTAGAAATGCCTGTCTATGGGGCAAAGAGCCAGCAGCTTCCTGCATGACTCTGCCTCCCAGGAGAAACAATGATTCATCTGATTTTAAACCTTTTCCAAAACACAGCTATCCTGAAACTGTTGTAAAGAGGTGGGCAGTTACATAGCAGGGTATTTTAATAAAACCAGAATAATGATACACTATTTCAAACCAGATGTTTCTTGCAAATACGCTAGTATTTAAAACAACTTGGTAATGGATAGTGGTTGAATATTCAGAATTAGAGAGAATGCCCTTTATAGGAAAAATATGACTCATATATATGGGAATATCTGGGTGAGTAGAGCCATTTTATGGAAATCAACCCTGTATTTTCACCTTGTAGCAAAAAAAAAAATGAAGTCTTTTTTGTCCTGACTTTGTCCCTGCCAAGAAAAGCATCTGAAGATAAATAAGAAACTATTCACCCCAAAAAAACATTAGCAGTGTTTTAAATAGCAGCAAAGAAGGTAATTTTTTCCCACCTAATCAGCACAAAGTACCCATTGTCCAGTAAATAAATTTTCATTAAGAGTTATATCAATACAGAACTTGTTACAAAGATTTCCATTAAAGAAGGTCAAATAAAGGAAAGTATGTCATCTTTCAGGTTTTTCCTTTTTTCAGCACTGTCTGACATATAATGGTACAAGTTACCTAAACATTAATACACCACCAAAATTTTACTTTCATCACAGGTTAATTTAATAACAAGCCTTTCTTGGAGTGTCTTTTTGTTGCCTTAGGTGTTTGAAAGTAACATTAGTGAAGCTTAAATGGAGCAGAAGTCTGTCATTGCTTGACCATGTAATTTCATTAGTTTGCAGCAAGTTTGTAGAGATTGAACTGCTGCAGTAAATTAATTCACATGCTCTTCTGTCCCTCTAGGGATACTGAGATGTGTCTTTTAATACCAGCTACCAGAGCTGAGTGGACAGCAAGGTGAAATACTGGTTGAGGAAGTCTGCATAACTCCTCAAACCAGATGAGGACCCAGCTGAGGAGAGGTCCAGAGTCGTGACTGTGCAACGTCTGTCACGTCTTTGGCTTACTACAGGTGACAAGTTCACTGAAGCCAAGAAATCAGAAGTTAAACATGCAACTAACTAAACTCAACAGACCAATTCTTTCTAAATCCTGTCTTGGATTCCCAGGTGTTCTGAACACCGGATGCGCATTCTGACAAAAAATCAGATAATATATTATCTGGCTATGCCTTTTCACAAAAAATAGGTAACACATGAGAAAATATGTGTTTTACAGATGCTATTTCTCCTGTTCCCATCCAAAGTCTTTTGGACATGACCATACAAAGTTACACCTCCTGTTTCATGGTTAATTCTTGACTGTAATGCCTTATTTGGGGGAAAAATTACTAATCATCCTGTCACAAGTTTTCCTGAGCACATTAGGACTTCAATGATTAAGTTTATTGGTGAAAGTTACACCAACCAAAGCAAAGAAATTTTCAGTTTCCCTCATGGGGAGATGATTTTTGAATTCTTGTATAGATCAAGCAACTTACTTGATCATACATACTCTGGGAGATGAATTTTCCTCTCCTTATCAACAGTAGTTATTAGATTTATGAAACAAATCAGCCTTCTTTTTTAATAGTTCTCAGTGTTGATAAATTGTCTGGAAGATTTCTTTATTATTTATTTGTTTTGTTTTAAGAAAATCATTCTGTATTTAGCTAAGTTTCTATGCAGTGTAGCTGAGTCAGTCTATGTTGATGATCTAACCATAACCACTGTGAACCGGTTCATCTCTACCAGAAAAATGTTTTAAAGAAGGGATTTCTCATTCAGTTGAGAAAAAATTCAGACTGCGTACGTGTGTTGTTTTTCATCACTTTTTAACTAGAAGGTTTGTTTCAGTTAATTTACCTTCTACTGTGTGAATTCCAAAGAGAATCAGGAGCATCCAGGGAATCCAAAGGAGAAGGAGGTCATGTGCAGGCTTGCCTGACATTGAGTGTTTGTATTGTTCATTGTAGTACCTGTTATTGTTGGGAGGGTGATATATTCTCAAAGTAAAGACAAAACCAGTAAGAACAATCAGAAATGTTTTGTTGTATTGCAGTAAATAAGAGTTGTGATTCCAACCTGGACAGGATATCATCTAAAAGTGAATGCGAAATATATTCTTAGAAAGGTAGAGCTGTGTAGTTCTTTTTATTTTTTCCTTTGAAACACACTTTTTTTTTCCCCTAGGTTTTTGGGGGTTTTTTTTAGTTTTAAAATAGATTTTTGAGTTATAATTTCTTTAGAATTAAAAATAGGATACTCTGTGACCTCCTTACTGCTTTAGGCTTTGGATACGCCTTTCTTTGCCTGCCACTTTTGTGACATGTGTGAATGACTGTAGTATTCCACAGTGCTGTAGAAAAGCAATAGTATGTTCATGGTAAAGGCGTAAAAGCTCTGCAAATCTCTTTTTTTAGCAGTTTTTCAAATTTGAAAATATTTTATTTCAGTGGGACTAAATGCATGATTATTTTGACATTTTCTATTTCTTATGTCTTTTTGAGCAACTGCTGGTAAGAACCCTGCTTCATAGATATTAATTATTTTAAGCATACATAATGTTACATAAACAGTTGCTATGTTTTGCAGCTTACCTGTGGCTAAGTTCCCTGTCAATCTAGGTAACACTATTCAATGCAGAACAAGAGAAAGGATACAAGAGGCAGTTCCACTCTCACTCATTTAACACTCAAAGTCATATCAACTTCAGTGACATCACTGAGTTTCGAATTTGTAATAAAATTACAAATTTTATTATGCACATTTATCTAAAATTAAAAATTCATTATACACCAGCACGTTGCTATTTGAGGCAGGGGCTGTTTGCCTGAAGCACATCAAACATTTATTTCAAGGTCTTTGTATAATAGCACAACCAAATCCTAAAGGTTTCATTTTGTTTGCTTTTTAGTAAAATTTCAGTTTTCTGTACTGATTAAAGGAATTCTGAATCAGTTCAAAATTATAACTTCATTATCCAACACACTTATTTAGATGACAAAACCAGAGGAGGAGGTGTTCCTGTGCAGAATGAAGGTCACTGCTATGTGGACTCATGTAACACAGGAAGACATGCCCCAGCAAAATAACCCACATTCCTTTCCTTGTTTCTGGGGTGAAGATCAAAGATGGTCCTTGAGTTGACACCTGTCAGTCTATAATATGCAGAATAGCAAAACCTGTGATGAACAGACAAATTGTGTGTCTGTGTGTGTGTACAGGCTTTTACAACTTCTCCTGTAGGAGGTTTGGCTCAGCACACTGTCATCTCTCCAATATGTCAAAACTTGCATGGAGACTTCATGGATCACTGATATCAAATGTTGTTCCCATCTCCTTATTAGATCAGCAAAATTCTTAGCCAGTGCAGTGTATCAGTAGAATTAAAATGTACTTGAACTGTATATTGCTTAAGAATGTCAACACTCATTAACAGGAATGTAACAGCTTCAATATTTCCAAAACCCAGATATGTTAAGGCACATGATCGAAGGTTATAGTCAGACATCATTATGAAATGTTAAAAATGTAAGAGTTTAAGTGCAATGCCTGCCATGGGTAGAATTGCCTCTTAAAAGTGACATATGTAGTGGCAGTACCAGAAATAAGAAGAGATGTTCAGTGTAAATACTGTAAGAAAAAGAAACATGGTTGTTGGCAATCCATAAGGATAGAAATGTATTTCAAATACATTAAAGCAAGAGGTATATTAGCAATGTGAAACTCTACAACAAGTGAAAACATGAAAAAGCCTGTCCATGACTGTTAGATGTGGCAAAAATAAGACACTAAACTAATTTGACCAGTACACTTACCAATAAGGTACTAAGTAGAACTCTTTTTTCCTATCAAATTTTTGTTTTCTTCAGAAAATCTCCATAACAGTTGTTTTGTAAAAGACATCTTATTTGCTTTTAATATAATAGTCCTTAATTTATTCCATGAAAAGCAATGATTTTAGTTATTGTGCCATTAATTTTGTCAAAAATCCACTTTTTATTATTTGTTTGATTGTTTGGAATTATCTCAAATTCATCCACTGGTGAAAATTCCAAGGTCACTGAAGCTATTTAACCACTTGCATGGTCATGGACTTTCTTTGGCCCCACAGAATTCCACGGTAAATTTCCAGCTGGCTTAAAAGAAAACAGAATTTCACCCCTGTTTTTTTCACTGATGGAGTATTATTCGGCAAAAGATTGTGAGTTAGCTGGGATTTCCCTAACTGTAATTATTAAGTCTTTTAAAAAGAGGTTGGATACATCCCATGGGTGAAACCTTAGTGTTTTGCATTAGTTGGTTATTCAAGGACAAAACCCAGTTGTTTTAAGCACAGTTTTAGGGGGTCAGCATTGTAATGAGCTCCACTGGGGAAGAGAATGTGGGTCACAGCCAAGGTCTTGCCTGTGACTCTTCCAACAACATAAGCAACATGGCACATAAGCAACAACACTGGGAGGTGCTCTGATTCCATTCACCTGGAGACAGTCCCCATGCTGTCTCCTTGAGAGGACATTAAGTTTTACATAGGCTTTCATTTCTTCTCTCAAGCCAAATTTAGCCTAAATGATCAAAGCCCTTCTGTTCAGCTAATGCATTTTCAATTAACATTTCATTTTAATATCTGTAAATTTTAAAGATGAGTTAAGGACTGTTCCATGTAGGCAATGGAGATTTTAATTACTGCTTTGTGGTGAAAATGGTTTTCTAAAAATGGTATTTGATTCCAGTAGTTTTGATTCCATTCTTCCTTGTAAAAATTGTAAGGTATTCAAAAATTCCACCCACTTACTGTATGCAGTGTTCCCTTGTGTGCAGGACATCCTGAGCACTTCACAGCAGATGGATACAAAGGAAATTAATCAACATAATGATAATAAAATGCTACCCTCCTAAGACTTGAGCACAGTAGTTAATGAAATATTCTGATTTTAAATGGAAAACAAAGGATTCATGAAGATAGATGCATAGGAATAAAAACAGTAGTCCTTCAAGAGCCATGCCTTTTAACAGCAGAAGGTGTTTTCAAGGGCATAAAAGAATGAAAAGATACTTGATAGTAAAAATTATATGACTGTTGAAAGTGCCTCTTGAAGAGGTAGATCTCATATTAATGTGATGTCAACGTTTACCCCCATATTCAGAGAGCAGGTAACTGTGGATATTTCAACATTTAGGTCAACAAATAGGATAAGAAATCTTAGATACAGTCAGTAACTTCTTGATCTGATTGGGTTCTTGCACCTGTTATTTATTAGTAAGAATTTATGGGCTTTGTTGTGTTTCCTCTCTTACTCTTGGGCCAGAGGCGGGAGTTGGATTTCATCAATAAATATGAAATACAAAGAACATAAATGGTCAGAAGCTCAGAAATGTAATGGCAGTGAATATATTAACTTGTATGAGGAATCCTGTCTATATTTTTTAAATTCATTTTAAGTCATACAACATCACATTTATTTCTTGTTTTAAACTTTAAGTATTTTGTAATTTTTTTTCCAGGAAGTGATAAGGAAGAAATCAAATTGAACACATACTTTTTCCTTTTTGTATGAAAAGCCTGCTGCTTTTAAAAATTATACTATTGCATTATAAAGGGTGACTTTCATAATTTCTTCAGTGCCTTTTTAAACTCTGAAAGGTGGGAGTAATGTTGCAGAATGTATACTTTGTGTCTGTTCTGAGGCTGCATAAATGCTCATTATTTTGATAATTGATATTCCTGGTGTGTGGTTAGCAACAAGGTTTATGTTCAGACGATCCTGCCCTGTGTGGGTCCACGGCAGCTCATCATCCTCCATGGCACTGGTGACACTGCTGGGAAGGTTACAGGTACCTGAGGCTGCAGATCGTGTCAATAGACAAATATTATCATTTCACAAAAATTTAAGATATGGTCAGTTTTGATCTACTGCAAGAAAGCAACCAGTAAGAAAAGATAACATCTAGATGTACATCATAATGTAGCATTAAAAAAAGTCACCTGGGGGCCACATGTGTCAGTATAGGTCAAGCCCATTCCCACAGGCATCCAGGAAATAGAAGCTTAAGGACTATGGTTTATGCATGAAATTCAGAGAGTGAGGCCATTCAGCCTTTAAACAGAGAGCATCCTCATCCAAAGATCTGACAGCTCCTTCATCTTGTGTACTTCCAGAGGAATCCAAGAGATCATTGGCTTCCCCATGGCTTCTAACAGGGCTCAACTGAAAGAAAATCAAGTAATTGGAATTCTCCCTGTCTCCATGAACATCTGTCAGCTCCATGCCCTGCCCAGCAGATAGCCATGGATACACTTGATCTGTGTGTGGGTTTAGAAGGCTGTGAGTGGGATGCACTTGACTGAGCTGTGGTGCAGTCAGCATCTCAGCTGAGCTCCCTGCCTGGGCTGCCAGACAGCTGCGCTGCCAAGGTGGAGGGTTCCAGGAGGCCAGAGCACTTTCTGGCAGTACCAGGGTGCTGGCTGGTGCTCCTGCTGAGTCAGTGTCTATAGGAGAAGGGAATACAGGTAACCTCGCCCCTGATAAATAACAGCTATATCCAGTAAAGATAAGTGTGATAAAAGGGAGTGAGTTAGCTGGCGAGGATCAGATCATGAGGGAGGAGGAACCTTGAGGAAGAGGAGAGAGAATCACCGCTGTTAGGAAAGTCTGGGTCTACAGTTAGAGCCTGTTATTGGAACCTGCAGGTATAGCCTAGCTAGGTAACAGCCTGCATTCAGAAGCTGCAAACTAATATATGCAATCATAATTTAGCAGGAAATAACCAGCAGTCAGAGGCTGCAAGGGAAACTTACAGCAGGAGCTTGCTCCAGCCAGAGTCAGTGAATAGTTGGAGTCAGGATGGCTGAGCTGTAAAGAGGAATAAACCAGGACCCTTTTCATGCTGTGATAAACAAGAAGTCTGTGTCTCAGCTCATTTCTACCCTCTGACAAGAGGGCTGCTGCTACAAATGTCCAGTGCTCCTTTCAATCACATGTCAGGCACAAGGTCCCGGACTAAGCCACTGTCATGTGTGGCTTGGTAGAACCCATAATTCTGCTGGCTGGGGCTGTGTAGTTCAACAGAGGCTGCATGGACATTCAGTCCATGATCTGATTTGGGATTTGTTGAGATTCTGTGACTGCTACAAGCAGAAACTTATTTCCAGGTCAGAGTTCCTTCAAATGTTACTGGCTGGTAATTTTCCCAAGAAAATCAGAAGGATGTATGTTCACCAGGCAGACAACACTCTTCCTTGCTCATATGTGTTCCCACGATGTAGATCAGGACCAGGTACAGCAGAGCACAAATTATGGGGGTCTGAGTGCTGCAGAAATCCTGTCTGCTCAAACAGGCTCACTGAAATAACTGTCAACATACTTTATTTTGTATCAAACCTAGATCAGCTCCAAGAAGATCTCAGTTGCAGGGAAATCAAGAAAGAAATTTTGCCTTCATGCCTTTTCCCAAGCTGGGTTGACCATGTTTCAGCTCAGCCCAAGACCTCAGCCCTAATCTTTAGAATTCTGTGCAGTTGCTACCAGAAAAGTATTAACAAACTGAAGTGCCCAGGCAAAAGCAATGCAAATTACCAGGTGAGCTGTAGGAGATAAATTTAGAGAACTCATCAGATAGGGCTTTGTTGAGTAATGATTGAGAAGCTCAGGGAATTTAAAATGTGTGAACCCAATGGATGAATAAAGATAATTCAAAGTTGGGCAAATAAGTAACCAGGGCTAATGTGATGAAGCTGGAAAAGATGAACATTTCCATTTAATACTGAGGGAAAAAAATTCTCATACTGATGTGATTTAAAACCTAAAATAACCTCCAGAGGTGTAGACACAAGTTTCATCTCAGAAATTTTAAAAGTAGTTATTAGCAGAAATATTCCTGCACTAGTAGAAGGATTAATTAAAGGCTATAGTATGGTATTGTATGCTTCAGTATAGTATATATTAATGCTGTGTGACAAATTAGGTTTTGATCGTGGGGTTTTTTTATAAAGCGGGTCACAACCAGTTCATGTTTGCATTTCAGTTACATTTCTAAGTGAACTTTGCCTGCAGTACATATTGTGTAGCTTTAGTTTAAATGCAAACAGTGTTATAAAAAAAATCAAATTATACAGCCTGACTTACCAGGCTATCACACTGAGAAGCCACATGTACCTGTAGGTATTACAAAACATGTAAAAGAATTTAACATTCAAATTGCAAATCATTCTGTGCTCTGCAGAAAGATTTATCTACATTTCTCAGCTATAGAGATCTCCATTTTTCAGTACATTGCTGGAAAGACACAATGTTTGTTTTAGCCAGTTTCCATGTGTTTCTCATGTTGCTATGTTTTTGTGAAGCTGCTCTAGGGTTTATGTCCTCTCGGACACTACACATTCATATTTGATGTTCCTCAATATTAAGCTTCAGATCAACTTCCCATATCAAATAGTATTCTGCTAAATACCATACAATGCTGTCCAAAAAGTGTTTGGGAGGTTCTTTCGAAAGTAAATGGAGAAAATCCCCTTTCTGTCTCTCCCAATCTCAGAATTTTCCAAAAATATTGAAGCCATTATATTTTCTAAACTCAAGGTATATTGAAGTTTCCACAATACCTTTCTATTAACATCTTTCTATGAATCAAAAGATTTTGGGTTTTTTCTGAGTATGTTCCCTAAATCCTTCTTGCCTTTTTTGAAGACTAAGAAGATTCTTCTCTAGTCTTTGCTCTCTTGATCACAACTTTTTAAACATGATAGAGAATGGTCCAGAAACAACCACAACCCAGTTTCCTGGCATTTTCAGATGCATCCTATCCAGTCCTATGGACTTGCACATGTCTTGCACATTAGCTGATCTAATTAGTACCTAATTTGATCCTTCTGTACCATGGTAGTACCTGTCTCTGCCATCTTTTGGTCCTAAGCAAAGACCTGAATGGCCTGGGAGTGAGCAGCAGACTTTGCCAGTAAAGGCGGAGGAAATGAAGATACTGAGTCCTTCACACTTCCCTGCCATAGGTTATCCTTTCCTACACTCTCCATCTCTTGGTCACCTGTCACACTGTCCCACATTCTCCCCAGTCTTCCTTCAGTTGGTGCTGTGGCTGTAGAAACCTCCCCTGTTGCTCTTGATGTGCTTCAGCAATCTCAACTCCACCTTTTCTTTGGCCTTCCTAATTCTGCCCTGTGTATGCAGGAAACAATTCTTTATTTCTCCTTGTTTGTCTGTCCATGCTTCTGCCTTCCTGACATACCCGTAGTGAGGAGTTTCCTGGGAGGAAAACTGACCCTTAAAATCTTCCCTTGTTTGCACAATGTTTTATAAAATCAGTATAAGGCCTCTCTATACTAGCAAGGATTGCAGTTTCTGTATTTCTATTTTTTCAGCAGAAATGGCTTTGCAGCAAGACACAAAAAATTCCATGTTATGGCCTTGGAAGGAATTGTGGGGATTTTTTAAATCTCACTTTGATTACTCTGTTTCAATAGCAAGGTATTGTAAGACTTTGCAGTCCTTAATGCAACCCTGACCATGGTTGCTCTGGTGGACTCCAGACAGGTGAAAAAAAGCGTGCATCTTTCTGCCTGCTGGCACAAAGTAAGACAGGAAGCATCCTGTCAGGATGACCTTAAAATAATAAAGGACTTTGAGAGAAGTAGGTTGTGCCAAGTGCGAAATAATGCAGTATGAGTGTGGGAAGAAGGCCTGGATTTGTATGGTTAATTGAAAAGAAGGATTCCGCTACTGATACAGCTTTTTCTGCAATAGAGTTACATTACTTCCCAAGTGAGCTAATTAAAGCAAGATAAAAGACCAAAAAACCACAAGCACTAAAAGAAGTGTTTGTGTTTCAAAGCAAGGAGTTTCTGATTAAAAACAAAACAAAACAAAAAAAAACCCCTGAAGATATTAAAAACAAATGAACAAAACCTTTAAAGTGTAGGGAAATCTGTATATTTGGTTTACACTGTTTTCAGAAATAATGGCTATGTTTTACCTTGTGTAAATGAAAGCATAAATAGAACTACAAGGGCTTTTGGCCAATGGAAGGTTTTCCTTGTATTTCCAAAAAACAAAATAGTGGAGAGGCAATCAGAAATCAAGGTCAAATATGCTACTAGAGAATTAAATATAAAGCACAGGTGATGACCTACATTTACAGTTATTTTATTTTGTGCATAGAGAAAAAAATAGCCATGAATATAGAATAAGTTTTAAAAGGCACTACTAATGCAGCAGAAAACTACACCTGCATAAGGAAAGTTCACCAGCACTGAAAGTGGTACAGGAGAGGTGCCACAGTCTTCAAAATGAGTGGCTCTTCAGAGATTTGTGTTTCCAGACTCAGTTAAGGGTAAGTCTGATCTGCTTCAGTCATCACCAGGAAGAGATGGGATGCAAGATAGCCATGACCAAGGCAGGTTGGTATCTGACATAGTTTAGAGCATCCTCAAGGCTGCTGAAGATCAGAGGAATGCAAAGACAAAAATCTTGCTTTGATCTAAGTTCACTACCAAATTATGTTATGTACTCTATCAATGAATTCAGGATTATGGGAGAAAAAAATCTACAATTTAAAAAAAAAAATCTTGAAGGCCTTCTGAATTGCATAACAATGTGCCTGATAAGAATACTGAGCTTTTAAAGTGGTGACCAGGAATCAAATACTTTTACTGTCCACGGGTAGACACATTTCCACAGACATTGAGCTTGATTGTAGGGAAATGAAACTGTTGTTCTTCCTTCATGTTTTGTGTATATGAATTCTCTTCCCTAATAAAGTTTTGGGAGCTTTAGATGAAAGAATTGTTGCAATTTGTATTTATGTGGTGTCAGAACCCCAGGTGTAGACTTAAACCATTGCCTAAGTATTGCAGAGGTAGAGAAAAAATAAAGCCCTTTCTTTGGTGAAGTTTTGAGTATATTGTAACATGGAGGACAATAGATGAAAGCAGTCAGTGGGGAAACCAGCTGAATGCCAAGCAATGGATATCCCTGGACCAGCACTTTGGCTGCTGTCACAGCTGTACATTGGAACATTAAAGATGAAAGAAGTGAAAAAGAAGTAAATTGAGGTATTGAAGAGGCAATGGGCACAAACAGAAACACATGTTCCATCTGAATATCATAAAATGCTTTTTACTGTGAAAAGTGTCCAAGTGCTGGCACAGGTTGCCCAAGGAGATTGTGGAGTCCCCATTTTTGGCAATATTCAAAAGCCACCTGGCCATGAGCACCCTGCTCTGAGTGACCCTCCTTAAGCAGTGGGGTTGGACAAAATTATCTCTGCAAGTCCCTTCCAACTTCATCTGCCTGAACTGGGTGACATCATAGTGTGGCTATAAATAATTCTTCCTGAGGTCACATCAGGAACAGCAGGAGATGCAAAGAGATTTTGTAAGAGCAGGCACTAACAAGAATGGAAAAGGTAAAGCAAATGCTGAGTTGAGTAAGGAGTTATGCAAGTGGGAAAATAATGTCAGTATGGAAAATAAATGAGGAATGGAAAGAGATGGGTGCTGTGATGAGTAAAAGGTTGCTGGTGAATTAGTCAAAAGTGGCTAAGTATTTAAAATGTAGATAAATACAGTGAGGATTGAATGGCTCTTGCATCTGGGAGTGCAATGTTCTCTTACTCTGAGGAACTGGAAGATCCCACCACTGGGAAGATCTGGAACTGGTGTAGCTCACAGCTGCTTTCTTGCTCAATTTAATAAGAAATATGTTATATTAGTTTAATAACCACATGTTAGAATGAGAGCAACTGAATTATTTCATCACTTAAATCTTCACTAGGAAAGTTAATTCACAATTAAAAAACCTTAAAGCACAGATTCTGGCATGTACAATATTATGTCAGCATTTTTAACACGTTCATTTAAAGAGAATTATGTTCAGTGTGGTCATAATAACTCCAAAGGATTTATCCAAAGCAAGTTGGTTTCCTATTTTCTGCTACAATGGGCAGGATGGGCTGCATGCTATGAACAAAATATCCTATTGACAGTCTTCTGTGGTAAGGGTTTGAAAGGCTTTTACACAGAGACACAGAGGAATGTGCAAGTCTCTCCTCCTCCCTTGCCCAGTATGTGCTAGGCCTGTTAGGGAATCCGTGGCTCTGGAGCAGATCCTGCACTATCACTGTTTTGAGGAGCACTTCATTTGCTGTGGATAGACTGAGTGTGACAAGGGAAAAAACATCTTCACCAAGCTGGCACTTGGGATACGTCAGACATAAGTTTTTCTTTACAAGTTAGACTTAACCAAAAGCCGCTGGCTGTTGTAACTTCATAATTGAGAGTCCTTTGAGAAAAATTCTGTCTCACCTCCCTGTGGAGATTTTGGTTGCAGGTACTTGTGTTGGTAATCCCTAGAACACATTTTGTTGTCATATTGTTCCCAGCTGTATTTGGATACTAGTCTGCTGAGCATAAAACTCCACAGCTAAAAGAAATAGAACTAAAATCTTCTGCAGGCTACTGAAACTGTTATTATCTTTGGAAAACCTCTACCTCTCTGTGTGAGACAGGATAAAAATCTCCTGATCAATGAAAATTGAAATTAAAACTCTGACTGACTCAGCTGTAAAAATATGAAAGAAGACAGATGGTATGAAGATGTGCATGATTATATGCTCAGTGGCAAAATCTAGCTGGAAAGAGAAAGGAAGGAAATCAAAGTGATAGAAATGAAGGAGATGCCCCTATAGCACCATTTAACAATTTCCCTTCATAATCTCACCTGGCAGTGCCTTTGCAGTATCAGCTCCCTGCCTTTGGTGCTTCATTGCAACCCCACAGTAAGGGGTTACCATCAGTGCTAAAATGGATTGTTCTACCTAGAGGAATAACCTTGAGACAAAGGCAAGTATGCTTGGTTGATTAGGGTAAAGCTAAAGTTTGATTTGCCACCCATAGGAGGGGTGATGCTTTTGCCTTTTCCTTACTGGAATTGTACTGGAGGGTGAGGCAGAAACCACTAACAGGAACCCAGTAAACAGGAGGCACTTTGTGAGGAGGCTGAGCTGACCATGGCACCATAATCCTCTTGCCTCACCTTTAAAGCAAACTCAGAGAAAAGTACTTTCAGGGACTGTGAGGTAAAAAATTGGTATTATCTTCCATGTTGAGGCTTAGGTTGAATCAACTGGAGCAGAGCCTGTATCTGTGACCTTCTGGACTTTAAGCAGTCTTTACTTAAATTATATATGCTTTTTTAGTTTTATCAGTTATGAGTAATTTCCTGCATCCTAAACTATTTTTGACCTTTGGTACTACTGCTTTTGTCAGTGAAAGTCATGGGGCAGAGGGAAAAAGAAAATCATTCCAACCAAAGATTAAGAGATGATGTCTTTTCCTAAGGAAAATCATTCTGGTTTTTGAAAATTCCATCATTTCTCCTCATTGTAAGTATATAGTGTGTTTGGAGTGTTTATTTTAATGGTACGTGGCTTGTACAGAGCCTAATTTTTGCATGTGTCTTCAAATGAAACAGCTAATATGAACTCAAGAGACCCTTTTTTGGAGTGTGGCAATCCAATTAGATAAGCAAGATTTGGGAAGCAATATCACATAGACAGTAAATTTTTTGAGACAGGTTTTTTCCCCATAGAAATGCATTGTCCTGTCAAAATGCTGTTAATGTATAAAAAAACTAGGACAGGGAGGGGGAGAGGAGGGAAGAGGGTTGTTTTATTGCTTGAATGACAGGTTGCAGTTTCCACTGTTTTCAGCACTGCCATAACTTTTCAGCTTTTAAGTATAATCTTTATTTGTAAAAAAAGTATTGGGCAAAGCATAGTGATATATTTTGTAGTGGTCTTCATGCAGCTGACCTGCAATTTACAAAATAATTACTTTTCTTTGCTGCTTTATCTCATTCTTTCCATTCCTCATTTCAAAGATGCTCAGAAATGCATTGGTTTATGAGATAGCATTTACTTTCAGAAGTGACATTCCAAATAAGTTATCAAGGCAGAAGACAGTAAAACAAACCAGCTATGCCTTCTTTGTATTTTTTGATTAGGTGTGGAAAACATTCTTCACAGCACCTCTACTTTATCAACTGCAAAAGTTTGCATGATACATGTTATGAAGACACACAGTGTTCAGATAAAAATGAATATTCAATATCCTCCTTTCACGTCATTCTGTACATTTTCATTGTATGAATGAGTCAGGAATTCTCCAGGAAAAATTGCATGTGACTGAGAAGTGACTGAGGGGTTATTTATGTATTTATGTAAATTAAAGTCTTTAGTGCTCCAAATCATCCCCTAGAGGCATTCAGTTCTTTTTATTCTCTGTATTGAGAATTTCAGTGCTTAACTTTGGGTGCAGTAAATTACAGGGCACTTGCTGAAGGAGTTAAGTAGATGAGGTGAACACTCCTGTACTGAAGACCTGTTCAAGATGCCAGAAGAGGCCCTTAGCAGAACAGGGACTCTATTCCAGGGCTGATGATCAAACAGAGGACAGGAAAACACATCAGCGTTTCAATCTGCTGGGTACAGATACAGAGATGAGCTACCATTTCCATCAATAGCCCTGATGAGCATCAGTTCAGAGGAAGTCAGTTCTAACATTCTCTAGGATTGCAAAAGAAGCCTGACAGGTGGGGTCAGGTTCCAGGTTTACTCATATCAGGAAACCTGATATTACTCAGTGCCAACCACTTTGGCACTCCTGTGGCTATCTGAGATGTGACACATAGATTGCCACAGTCTGTCTGCTCTTCTTGTCTGGCACACACAAATGGTCACCCTCAAGATCACAGGCTCACAAAATTGCTTAGGCTGGAAGGTGCCTCTTCAGGTCATGGTGACCATCATTGTGAATGATGAGAGAGCAGCAAATGTTTGCTACCTGGGCTTTAGCAAGACTTTTGACACTGTTTCCAGCAACACTCTCATGGATAAGCTGGCAAAATATGGACAAGAGAGCAGTATGATGGATTGAAAACTGGCTGAACAGCCAGGTCCAGAGGGTTGAGATCAGTGGTACAAAGTCAGGTGGGAGGTAAGGCAGTGGTGGTGTTATGCCAGGGATTGATCCTGGGGCCAATACTCTGCCTCAGACATCTTCAGTAATGATCCAGAAAATGGGACAGTGTACCCTCTACAAGTCTGTAGATGATACAAAACTGGGGGTGACTGATATAGACACAGTTGTGTTACCCTTCAAATGGACCTGAACATGCTGGGGAGTTAGGCTGAGAGTAAACTCATAAAGTTCAGCAAAACTGGGGAAGACTAACTAGTGCACCAGTACATCATCCCCAGGCAGAGCACCAGGCATTCCACCTGCAGTCTCACAAAAAAGTCACCTCGCCTTCCCAGCCTGTCTTTCCAAAAGAATCTGTACACTATTGCATCTATTGCACGTACTGCTATTGCATCACGTCACCATTAGCTCAAAGACTGTTACTGCTTGTGGATTTCTGATTCCTCCTGTCTGTTTGCCCATGCCATATCCATTATTGTCCAGCATTTCAGAGGGGCACCCAGACATGTTCATTCACCAGAATAGTCTCAAAGTTGTTTCGTGGGCATCTTCTTCTTTATGGACCTATGCTTAAAGTGATTCCACATTATTGGTTTTGTTGATTTCTGTGTCACTTCTCTTCCATCTCCCCTGGCTCTTACCTTGCCTATTACATCCTCAACTTACTTGCTTGCTTTTTGAGGAATCTCCACCAGTAATTTAAACTGTCATTACCAGTTTAAAGCTCTCAGTTTGGCCATCCTTGACACATGCTGTGTGCTTCTGGTCACATGCGTTGGACACAAGAACCTCCTCCCTCATTCTGCATCCTTCTGTTCTTTCTAAGGGATTCCAGACTTCTGCTGTTGTAAACTTATCAAGCTCTATCTCACAATCATAGAATATCTTGTTCTTATTTCATATGAAAATGCTGCTCTAGAACATTGCGCCTCATCTACATGGAAAATTATCTCTAATTTCTCTATTTTGCTCCTTATAAGCCAACATCATTCATTTTTATGTCAGTACTGGATTTCCTTTACGTGACTCTTTGCTTTGGTAGCTAATCAATGGTCTAAACATAATTGCCCTTTTCATTTTTGATACATCCTTGAGTGTGACTGATATCCAGCACAGCTCCCATGTGGAACTGGAACATATTACATATGACCTGTAAGTATTGCACTTTTCCGTAGTAGTTTCTAGAGGCTACACAGGAAACACTACAATGTGTGAAATGGCATTAAAAATTATGTTTAAAAAGTACCAGTTAATTTTTCATTTTACTCTTACATCACCTCTTGGAAATGTAGAATTCTTGTTCTGCTAAGCTGCATGAACCCATGTTGGTTTAGTCACTTCCTATGCAAGGGTTCACGTAAAACTCAAACTGGAGAGAGATCAGGTTCCTGTTTTTTGACTTAAAAGTGTGTTTTAAATCCTGTATAGTTTTGAGGTCAAAATAATAGGCCACTGTGTACTTGGATATTTTCCCTTCTTTCCTTAATATCAGTATTTTATTTGCTTTTTGCCAAGCATAAAATTTCATATATACATTTAATATTCTCACTGCCAGTCCAAGATGTCAGGTACTGGGTTTCTGCTGTGGAAGTTATCTGTTATCCCTGTTTCGAGAACATTGAACTCTTCTTTGCCATCCTGCTTTCTTCCCCACATTCTGCAGTGTATAATTACAGATATGTTAATTCCTTTTCAATCAAGAAAAATAACTGTAAATAATATTAAAAAGGAGAGTGAATTTCAATATCAGAAGTGTATTGAAAATCAATTAATCATTTTTTTTCTCTGTGTTCTGTTCCTGTAAATTTCCCCAAAACTTAAGGCTAAATCTTCTCCTTCCCTTGTTTAGCCCATGGTGGCTAGAATTGGAGAAAAAAAAAAAAAAAGGCAAAGCCCATGGTGGCTGAAATTGGAGGGAAAAAAAAGGCAAATTAGGTATTCAGTCCTCTGAAATACATGTTGAAAAACTCAGGGGAGCAAATTTGGAATGTCTTGCTGCTCAGACATGAGTGTTTTCTTATCAGCATTGTCTTGTTTTCTGCTACTACCATTTCTGCTTTGGCATTCTTAAGAAGTGTCTGAAAAGGTAGATATTTCAAGCAGTAGGAGTCCAAAAATAAATGCTCTGACCATAATCATCCCAGGTATAACTAAATCTTGTTTATGTATTTGATTACCCCTGGCTGGCTCACCTTCTGGCAAGGAAAAATTTGTCATTTCAGTAGGGGGGGAAGGGGGAATGTTTTAAAATAACTTCCTAAATAATAACACAAACCAGCGCTAGTCATTAGATTTACCTATCAAATGTCTGAATATTTACAACAATTTATGTATTTTCCATTTGTAATGAGTCACTTGAGGAAAGAAATACATGAGTGCTACACAGAATGCTATTTTTTCTCATTTTGTTTAATATGAGCAGACTAAAATTAAATGCAATGACAGAAAGGAGAGCTGGTTAAGTCTTGTCAGGTCATTGAGGTTGTCTGCCTGCCAACACAGCTATGTTGCCTGAGGTATATGCAGGTGCTTTGTTTCAGTCTAATTTTGAATGACTCATACAGTAAAGCTCCTTGCACCACCACCCTTGGGAGACAGTTCTGTGATCTGACATCCTAACAGGGAGAAAATTCTTCCTGATACTTGGCTGGAGGTTTTATTGTGCACAGGTTTAATCCACTGCTCCTATTTGTATCCACCTAGGACTTTCAAAAATCATTTTTTTTCTTACTCTGAGTTTGACCCTCCTAAGAGAGGTAATGATCGTATTTCCCCCTGATTTTTCCCACTCTGCATTCTGACTTGTAACTAGTTCAGTCTAACTAAACTATTCCTAAATACTGTCTAAGTATTCCTAGAACTTTTGCATATAGTCTGATACTATTCTTTCATGTTATTTTTTTCCCACTTTTTTTTTTTTTGGCACTGAAATGCTTCAAATTCTGGATCCAAGGTGTAATTTATCAACATATCACTTCACTGCAGCTCCTTCAGTCAGTGTTCACTGTTGTTGCTCCACCAGCTTCACTGCTTTAACACTCTCCTCAACAGCACTTGGATGGGTTTGGCATCTGTAACCTGGGACCTCATCCCAGAGCATCACAGGAAGGGAGAAGAGGAATCAAGCTTAAAGAAACTAGTATTTACAGGTTAAATTAGAGGGAGTGAGGTGGTATTAAAATATCCTTTAGTAGTGATGGGAAATTGCAGGGTGTTAGCCTGGAGGAAACTAAAATTTGAGTACCACAAATTTATGCTAACTGACTGTAAGCTAAGTATATAATATAAGGGGTAAAAAAATGAAATTTGGACAATTCTTATTACAGCAAAAAAGTTGGGGTTTTTTCAGAGAAAAAAATGCACAGAAAACATCTATTCTTTAGTTCACTAGAATTGGTTTAGAAAAGCCTCATGTTCTGTGTTACAGAGGAAAATCACGTTAATGGTGCTCTGGTCCCTGTGGCCTCTTCACTTAGGTCTGATGCTCAGAGAAATGGGGTCTTGTAGCAAGACTTCCAGTCCTTCCCTTCAGAAAGGCTGGGCAAAGAACTCCCTGCCCTGAGAGGCAGCCTGGAAGCTTCACGCTCTCCACTAGGATCTCCTTATTCATCTACTGGGGCTTGGGTACCAGCTATCATTACTTATTAATAATTTTCCTTTATGCCAGAAATTTTCCCCTGATACATTGTATTTGCAAGTCAGATCAAGCACAGCATATGTCCTTTCTCTCTTAGCTAGAGTTTGTTCATTTTGTCCTTCACTAATACATTCTTTTTCCTGAATGCCTTCACTGACTTGTGGCTCATTCCTAGACGCATTGTTGTTATTTTTATGGCATCAAATATAAGTTGTTCCTGAAGGTGCTTTCTTGTCTTTTTTTTAGTTTTAGGGATGTTGCTTGCTGGTGCCCAGTACCAGTATTTTTAAGTTTCCCCAGCATTATTTGGGGTAAAGGGTTTCAGTGGTGGCTTGTGAAGAACCATAAGGAACTTAAATCACCAAAGAATTTTTTTCTCTACAGTTAATGCTTTTGCTTTCATGGAAACCATTTCTTAATGAATCCAATCAAATGCTCATCATCATCTTCAACAAATATTCCAGTGTTCATAAGGTCATTGATTATTTCATAGTTTCTAGTAAGATAGATATTTATTTATTGCACTTACTATTTTTAATTTCTAGACTAGAAATTTCATCTAGAAAATTTCATTTTCTATCTGTTCTGGTCCTTTTGTGGTATATTGTGTAATGATACCTTTTCCTCTAGAAAACTTTATGGGTATTTTTAAAGATCTGTGTTTAAGATGTATTTTTATACAACAGAGACATTGCTGAATGGTCCCACATGAACCATGAGTAAATAACTGAAACTGAGTATCTTTCACCTATAATTGGAAAGCAAGGATTGCAATTGCATTGAGCTACAGTAGCAATAAGTTCAGAAAAATAGACATCCATGAGGCTGAGATAATATTGCTCCTGAAGCACAGGAATAAAATGCAATTTCAATCATTTGTGTAAAAAGGGAACTATATCTGATCACTTTATCTCTGATATACAAAAGTATCCATTTGGGTACCAGGTAAATCAAAATTACCTTAGCAGGAAAACATACTTCTGTTTTCCCCTCAAGCAATATAATTTTCTTAAGCTAAAGTGACATCAGTAGGATGAAAGAAAAATTAGGCAGTCACAAAAAAACAGAAAGAAAGATGTAGAGACATAACCTAGAAGGTTTCTAAAAGGTCTAGTAAGGGCTTTCAATATTAGAAAAATCATCTTGTAGAAAAGACAAGATAAAAAATACTGAATCTCAAGGCAATAAATACCTTTGGAAATGTCAGGAATGTTATTAAAGCTTTGTTTGAATATGAGGTAAAATTTTCCTACCATTATAATAATCATAATTATTGTATAAGTTAATATTAATTAATTATGCAGTAAAAAGCATTAAAGCTTGAAAAGTATTAATTGCTAATTGAATTAAAGACTTACACTAAGACATATTTGCTGATATATTCATATCAGTAATGCATTCCTGAGAAAATGTGCCTTATGTTAGCAAGAGAGGTTTTATAAGGACAGAACTCCCACTGGTTCCATGAATAAGATAAACTCTCCCAACAAGAGGCGTTCTTTGCTAGAATAAATATGTCCACTCTGAGGCTTTTGCTGAGGCAGTTGTGTTAGCTGAGGAGGCTGTGAGGGATATTTTTCACACTTCCAATGAAATTACTGTGACAAAAATCCTGATTAGTCCTCAGTCATTTCAGAATTAAGGAAAAAAATTGGAAATCTAGGTGAACTTCTCATGTCTGTTCTAAGGAGAGCATAGAGGCATCTCTGATGTTTTGGATAATTAGGAAGAATAGAGTAGAGCATCTAAAGCTAGAAAAATTGGGTATTGCCTTTCATAATTTCATTGTCACCAGTGTGACCAGTGTCAATAAAGTGATTAAAGTCCTGGCTAATTAAAAGGCCTTTTTATTAAATAACGTATTTTATAAGTCAGAAAAAAAATTAATTTGTGATAGTGAAGACAACCTGATCACTAAGTGGGATTTGGTCTTCAGGAGACTCACAGTCTCACTTATGTGATTTGTATTTAAAGTTTCATGTTTGACCTGTAAGGTGTAGTATACATCACCAGTATAATAGCATTTCCCTATTTTGCCTCTTACTGTCTTATTACAGGGGCAAAGCTGTCACACATCATTTAGCCAATACATTCTATAAAAAAAGAAATTGAAAATCATTCTGAGATAATTTAACTTTTTTTTGCTGTATATGTTTAAAATATTAATTCCAAACCCAATACATACGGGGTTTTTTTATGTTGGCCTATGCTTAAGATGCACATTCCCACAAGGAATGGATTGAGTGTTTAGAAATCAGAGCATGGTATATATATTTGGTGAACTTACCATGACACTATAAAAGTAAATTTTGTAACCATGAGATAGCTTACAATTTTGAGAAATATACCTGAATGCAGTCTACATGAAATAATCTGAAAAATATAGGACTAAAAGAATCTTATTCCAGTAGGCAATCGTAGAGCTAAGAAGGTAGTTAAACCTGAAAATTACTTATGAGACAGATTGAGAAGTTTGGGGGTTGGGTATTATAAACCTTTGTTTTCTTCCCTTAAACTCACTTATAAATCACCATGCTATCCAAATGTAAAGTTAGGATGTACTCCTGCAGGTCAGTTGATGAAGCTGGAAAAGCCAAAATCTAAGGATCCTGATTTGTGTTCCATTATCAGTTAAATTTATGTTTTCACTGTTAGTTCTCAAAAATTATCTTAATGCATATTATTTAGTCTATGGCTTTTAGATGTATGGTGTTAAGAAATCAAAATGCAGTAAATAATATGACATCTCTTCCAGTGTTTATTGCTTTGGTAATTGAAATACCCCTTCAGTCTAGTACACTACTTGTTTCTACTCTCATTTTACTGATTCTATTATATCTTATTTGAATCTAGGCAGATACATCAATAATCACTGTGAATATTTGTTGCAATGTTCCCTTAAACATGCTGTTTCATGATTGTTCTCCATTTAGGACTTCTATATTATTATTACTGTGATAAATAAAACCATGTGACTTCTCTGTTCCAGTCAAATGACTAATCACAGCTCCGAATTTTAATAATCCTTGAAATGAACTATTCACAAACTACTTACCCAAATACAGAGCTCAAGTAATAAGAATGAGTAAATTTGAGAACCTGTAAAATTGAAAGAAAGACACATCTTTATGATCACGTTCTCTAGTGTATTTTACTTCACATGTGTATGGACTATTACTATAGTGAGTAAGAAAACTCTTTCCACAAAGGCTTAGGAGAAAGTCTTTATTGTCTACAGAAAATAATTAATGGGGCCCATAAATTTTCTCATTTAATTTCATATCTTCAAAGATTTTGATTATTGCAGGAGCCTGTAAAAACAGGTTCCTGTATTAGGAGTCACATCTCTGGTATTAAGCAGTTTTGTTATCAATTATCTCAGCATTAGCTAAAATAATGATATAATTTCTGAAGATTTATCTAACTTTTGAATCCAGTTACTTTAGGTTAAAAATTATGTAAGATGATTGAAAATAGTTATGGCAAAAATCTTAGAAGTGCCAAGATGAGTTAGATGTTTAAGGTGCATTGAATGCTGTTTAAAGTTGACATTCCAGGTAAGGTTTATAGTATTATTTTGGAAACAAAACTAGACAAAGGAGTAAGCCATAAATAGTGTGGATAAGGTAGATTTAGAGTTACTCAGAGTATTTATGTATTTATTCAATATGATTTTTTACCAAGCACAGAGACCAGAATAATGAAAAGATTAAATGATTTATATAACTACAGTGAAAAAGTGATTGAAAAACACATTCCCAAATATTTGAAATGTGTAAATGTCAGCAGGGAAGGAGGTTATTTGTGATGTTGTAAGCAGTATTAGTAAAATAGCTGGATTAAATTTAAAAAGAAAGGATTTCATCTAGCTCTCAGGGTTAATTTCTGAGAGCAAAATCCTTTGGGTTATAAAATGTTTTTGAAAAGAAGCAGCAGCAAAATTCTCTTTTAGGAAATCAAAAGTAAACTAAAGCACAGACTGAGAAAATTATTTGGGAAATTATTATCCTAAGTGTCCCTGGGATCCAGCTTTAAGAACAAAATAAATCTTTCCCATCTGTACTTTTGACCAAAAATGCTAATTTTTTTGTGTTTATTTTCCAAGACTCATCTTAGTATTCACACGGTGAATAAGTGTTGTTTGTTTACATTTTTTAAAAGATTGGAGAAGCTTTTGATTAGTGCTATGAATTAAAATTCCTATTTAAAGCTAAAAGGAAAATTCACAGCAGAAACTAACATCTGTCTACAGATAACAGAAATTTGGTTTCCATAAGCAGTATCTGCCCCCATGCCTCTTGCTTGTATATTAATTGCAATTTGTTCTCTATTAATGGAAGATTTTAGTAGTGGTTGACTTTCAGGTTTTCTTTTGATGTTTACTGTAGAGGTTTTGAAGGATATTGGATGGAGACAAGAGCATCAAAGGGCTCTGCTTGCCTAGCAGATATCCAAGATCACCCACACCCTTTCAACCACTGCCAGCAGAGGGTGGGTCTGTAGGGAGGCTGGATTTTCTAGGTAACAAAACTATAGTCCCTAAAAGATATTTGTGATGCTGACACAAATGGTGGGGGTCAGTTCCATCCTAAGACACGTGTGTCTAGGATTCTGATGTCCCACTGCTATCTGTTAATGAGATCCAGTTAATTAGCAAGGGAAGTCTGGAGAGGGATTCAGCGATCAGCCACTGTATGTCAGCTTCAGGCTGGACTGAACCATTCCCTCGAGTGTCAAGCCAGGGGATTTCAGCTGTTTAAAACTAAGTCCTCTAGTATTATTTGGGAAAGTGTAGCCTGCCTTTGCACTGGTAGGTAGTGTGGGAATATGGGAGGAGCTCTGCAAGGAGAACCATTCCCGTGCTCTGGTTCCAGTTGTCACTGTGAACATCCTGCAGGTTAGGTTCTATCCTAGGTTGAACACACTTAGGGGCAGAGGGTATTTTCTGTGTTAGTTCCATGAGAAGAAGGTACAGCTGGTGGGCTCTGAGGTGGCTCCATGTGCACAGTGATGCATGGGAAATAGGAGCAATGGGGGTTTGCCTCACATGTGCACTTCTGATCCAAACTCAAATGCCCAAGTGTATATTCAGATGTGGTATATCTCACTGGACCTTCAGCTGCTGTTCCAGAATGGCACAAGTCTCCCAGGAGTGCTGTTTCAGGTCTACCAGTCCTGTGTGAATGCCCCAGGCTTCTTACTGACTCCAAAGCTGCAGAGGGCAATTGTATTTAGTCAGCTGGCCTGTAACACTGATCTCCACTTTATATCATGGAAGATTATACACTAAAGATGGACATGTGGGTTCAGGATTAGTTATCAATTGCCCAGTTCCACACAGTGAAATAGACTGAAGTTACAAAATTCAGTCCTGGTCTCTGCTAATGTTAACAATGAACTTTCAATTGCAGCAGCTGAATCTTTTTTTTTCCATGTTTCTGGAATTGCCAATTTTTTCTAGGTTCACTTCATGCTCTAGTTTCACATATTTCATTTTTCATTTATATTCATGTTTGAGTAATGTAATATTTATACATTTGGTCTTGGCATCCAGTGAATACTAACGACAGTTAGATGTTCTCTCAGTCCCAGAAGAACCAGCAAAGAATTTTGTAAATTACACATCGCTTATCACATAAAATCTCAGACAAGTACTTGGCTGTGTGTCAAATGCCTGTAGATCACAATTGTAGAATTAAACTATGAAAGGTTTGGAAGTACTCAGTTTTCTGCTTTATTGTAGACCAATATTTCCAGTTTCCTTAGCTGGTAAACTTGTGCTCTTTGTTTTATTCAGCAGCTAGTAGCCACAGTCTGGAGTGAAATTTGTTAGTCGTGGCTGGAGTGTGGGAGAGTTTCTTTACACAAACTATAGTAGTATTTTTTTTCTTTAGTTGGATGTTCTCTAAAACAATGATGAAAAGCAGGTTGCTGTAAAAGTAGCTCTGCAGGCAAGACCACATCCACTGTCAGCATCCCTAGTCTGGTCCACATACCCACAGAAATATGGGGAAGAAAAGGTCCTCACCTATACTTGCATCAAATATATGTGTATATATATAACTGTATAGGGTAAGCCATCTTATAAATAGTGACACTAACCTGTAAATGTAAATACTGAATAGATAGTGTGAATGCTACCTGACAAAAGCAGACTGATAACAATTCCAAACAATTACAGTTTGGTTTTCTCATTTTATTTCCCTTTTATTTTCCACAACATCCATGGGAAAAATCCATTTGTTGATGAATGACTGTTGTAGGGTGAGCTGAAGTGGCAAGAGAAACTCAAAATGGTTGAAACTGTGCCATGGTCTAGTTGATGTTCTGTTGTAGGTTGGACTCAATTATGTCAGAAGTCTTTTCCACCCTAAATGATTCTGTAATTCTGGGATGGGTAACAGATCTGGGGAGAATTTATCTGAGGGTTAAGCAGTCACAAACTGATTTAAGCCTACTTCAGAGCATTGGATCCAAATGGCCACTCCATTCTGTGGTCTGTTAATTAACTGATGTTTTTCCCCCATCTCTTGATCATATTGAAGGTGTAACCCATGCTTCTCCTAATCTCCAATATATTATAGCTATCAGATCAAACTGCTGGTAAAAATGAAGTGTAAGAATATTTTGCACATAGCCTGACACACTAAAGTATCTCGTTAAATGACTCACTGAATATAATATGAATTATTCCAAATGCCGGTGAAGCAGAATCAGCTGATGCAGTAGTTTATAAATAGCACAAATACCTTTGCTTGCTTTCCTGCTGTCTCTAACTATTGCAGTTCATTAAGATCAGATGTATATTGCTTTTCTCTACTATTTGGATTATTCAATCCATTAAGACACAAGAATGAGAGAGAAAATCATGAGAACTTTTGTGTTGATATTGTTGCCAGGGAACCACTTCTTATTTCAGTGCGCGGGAATGATGTCGCTTTGAGTCTGAGTTGCACAAAGACAATTTCAGAGGAAAAGATCAGGGATGTAAAATGGAATTAAGGAAATCCTAAACTTTAATTTTAAAGAGAAAAAGAGTTATACCAATTGTTTCAGAAGCATCCTGAATGGCCTGAAAATTTGGGATTTTTTTTAATAAATCTGACCAGAATTTTTAAGGGAATGTTAATGACAGATAGGAGAGACTTCTTAGTCTCTCCAGACATGTCTTAGATAATATTCCATACCTTTTTCTGTCCATGCATCATTGTGGTGCATCACCATTTAAGCAGAATGGTGAATATCTGTCTGAAATGACAAGGAATATTTCAGTCTTTCCAGAACTGTCCTCTGGTCACAGGTATGTGTACAAACTCATTTGTACCCTCATATGCCTGGAAGGGTTTCCTGGCTTAATCTAAACAGACTTTAACCATTCTGTCATTTAAACAGCTTTATAGGCCATGATTCTTTTAAGAAAATCTGTATATGTAGTTTTTGAAGCACAATAATTATGAATTTAGAAATATAAACTAGAAAAAATGCAAATAAAGTCTATAGCTATGAAATCTACATAACAGGAGAAAATTCACCGGATTGCCTCATGTCATTTAAAACTCATTTGGCATTTTCATTTTGATCAGATCTTCCTGAGAATTAAACTATACATAAAAGAAACTTGAAGAAGCACCAGTAAAATCATTCTAAAACTAATATTTTTTTCTTCATTCTTTAAAGGAAGGAAGCATTGACAGCAAAGAACCATTGCAACAATAAATTTGCATCCCTCTACCTCCTATGAGGAATTGGAGTATTCAGCTGGTGGCTGGATAAATAATGTGTATAAATATAGTGCTCTTTTCAAATTACAATATTTGTGAGATTCTGATTTCTTTTTTCTCGACAGAATTTATCTTAACTATATGCATTTCTTATTTGGAAGGCATTAGATTAAAAAAGGGAATTCATGAAGGTTGATTTTATACCTTAATTACATTTAAAATAGACATAGGAAAGCAATATAACTGCAGGGCAAGAAAAAGATCTATGCTGGTAGGTGCTGAAGTAGATAATCCTATGTGTTTTTTCTGCCACTCATTTGTGATGTTCTAGTCATTAAAGCTCCTGGGAGATGAATGATACTAAATAAATAATAAGTTTTGAGTGATCTTTTGGAACACTAAAAATCACAAAACTTTTTAGAGAGAGTGGGAACTGCAATGAATCCTAAATAAAACTAAATAGGTTCCTAACATCAAAGTTTGCTGTCTTCATATTTGTTTCATCTCCTTCTTAAATTTCTTTTCTGTTTCCTCTCATGAGAAGTGGAAGCGAGTTTTTCATGGATGAGTATCAGAATCAGGTTACAGTCTGAGAAAATTTTATACGTTCAGTGTTTTTTCAGTCATTTTGAGAAAACTGCCATTTTTCAGTTATATTTATTGATGTGTGATTGCCACAGAGTGTTTTAAGCGTAATCTAGGAGGGTGCCTTCCTTAACCAGTCACATTAAACAGATTAAAACTGTATGTCAATGTAGCGTGCAGCAGGTCAAGAGGATTAAAATCCTAGTTGCAATCATTCTTCCACCACAGCACATACTGTAGCTGTAACCAAATGTCTGAGTATGTTATGAACTGGATGAGTGTGCAACTAGATGAGTGGAAACTAGATATAATTTATTATACAACTTATGCATTTGTGTGTATTTTTAGTATTTTTATTAAAGAGTTTATTTAAATAAATCATATATGATGAACAGCTAATTGTTTTGGTAGCTTAACTAGGAGTCAAAATATCTAGGGAGCTTCTGTGATGTGAAATATTATTTACAGTCTTGATAAGAATATGCCTCTTGCTTGAACGCTTGAAAAAAGTTTGTTAAAGCGGTGTGAAGAATCATATTTACATTAGTTAAAATTCAGATAAGTTGAAATTTGACTTTGTGCTTTCTTGGTCAAGGTTACAGCATTTCAGTGGCCTGTGGTGCATTCACTATATTGTATACCATTTATTCTCCAGTTCCAAAGCTGTAGAAGTAACTAATATCATCTCATGTACTATTTTTGCTCCAGCAGTTTGTCATGCAGTTTCTGTCAATAACAGGATGGAATCCATACCTTTATACATGCACACATTTCTTTGTTTCCTAAGGTTTTGATACAGGTCCTCCTGTTACGTAAACTTGTGTATATCCAGCTTTCTTGCAGGCATCTCAGTCATAATGGCTTATTAGGAAGCAAAATATTTCAAGAAAGTATTTGTCTGTCTGTGTTAGCTTGTCACTGTTAAGCTTAATTTTGTTCTCACAGCTGCTTCTGTGCAACAGCCCCACAGACTTCTTTCTTATGCTTCAGTAGGTATAAAATGGTATATAAAAATTGTTTTTCTGATAGGCAGACACCATATCTTTCAGAGTGGTTGTATACTACACTGTCTTAGAAACCAAAACTCAAACATGTGAAGAGATGTTTTACTGAGTGGGGAGCTGGTTGCTAAAAGGCAGATGATTGGTTCTGCATTAGAAGAGCTCAGTAAATGATGCTAGGTTGTAACATGAAGTTTTTTATGAAGGGATGATTAGTCTGGGACACATTTATACAGGTCATGATATTTTTTCTCATAATTGGTGATAGTTAAAGAGCATAGCAAATCACATTAAATGGGTGTGAGCTCCTGCTGTGCTGTTAGGGCAAAGAGATAAGGTGTCTGTAGGCTTGTAGGACCTGAGAGGTTACATCATCTTTGTGTATGAAGCTGCTTGAAGCTCTCCTGGCTGTCTCTGTCTAGTTGTGGTGCAACTGCAGTGCAAGCAGGAGATGACAAGTTGGAGAGAAATTCATAAGAAATATTAAAGTCAGACTTGAATCTGTTTAGTTTAGCACCATAAAGGTGAAGAGGTGACTTTGTCACATTTTTCAAGTATTTCTGCTGTGCTGGTAGAAACAGATACCAGGTAATAGATAGTCCTTCAGTCTCGCAGCCAAAGTATAATACAATCCCCTGGCTGTAACTTGAACCTGTTCAGATTAGCCATGAAGCACATGTTTTTAGCAATGGAGGCAAATAATGAGATATCCAGGGTTACCATGTATTAAATTTTTAAAACTAAAGTTATTTTTTCCAGTGAACAATTCAAATGCCAATTCAGGGGTGGATGTGTTCACAAGTGTACCATGATATGTTAGTCTTAGAACCTGGATATTATCCCCTCTTACTAGTTAATAAGATTCCTGTAGGGAAGAAGAGAGGTGGCTTGGTTTGGATCACACTAGCTCATGCAGAATGCTGCTACAAGATTCTGCTGGTACATTCCCAAGAGAGACAAATGCCAGCAGGCTGGAGAGGTCAGAGCTGGAGTCACCCTGAAGCAGGAGTCCTTTTTCTGTCTGTGTTCAGGCCACAGGCTGAGCCATTCCTGGTGCAGTGCTGTTGCATAGCATCATAGGTGAATCTATTTCTGGCATCCTCTGCATTCACAGCAGATGGAGCCATCTATTAGTTTTGGCATTCCCAGAGTTCCACCACTGCCAGCGGGACTCTGTGGGGGAGGCAGGTCTGCACACCAAGAGATGCCCTGGCTGTTCTTAGGGGATTGTGTGATGAGTGGCGTTGCTAGAAGGCACTTTGTGAGGTGCAGGCAGCTTTTGGGAGCACTGCTGTGTGCCAGGAGCTGTGCAGGTGCCTTTTCACCCTGATGCAGCCACTCTGCTTGTGCATCGCACAGCACACGGGCCTTGTGCACGTGAGGTTCTGGCTGCTTAGCAACTGCATGATAGGGCTGTCCCAGAAGAGCACACCGTCTGTTTAGTCTATAAATGTAAAATATCCATTTTAAATCTGTGCAGTACATCCTAAAGAACATTGGAGCACTCTCTGTTTTTATACTGCCGGGGGTATTTGGCATTGTCAGAGCAGCACCTCCCCAACACAGTAGCAGTGCCAGAGGTGTCTGTCAGACTGTGATTGCACAATGCATTCACCCCTTCATCCAGTGAAAGCTCCCTCTGATTTTCCTCCTGTCCTTCCTGTCCTGTTCCACTCTGTTGGGAGCATCAGCCAGGAAATTGCTTTATTTTCGGTCAGTTTAATTAAGTATCAATGGTTTGGAAACTAAAAATTCGCAGTGTGTATAGGAAACAAGTGTAAGTTTCAAAGCATGCACAGGCAACACAGTTCTTAAAAAATGTTTCTTAATCTCAGATGTCTTCTTTTATAATACATTTGCTAAGAAGCTGTAATCCAAATTAGACAGACAAAATACCAGAATGCAAGTATATGAAATCATAGGGATAGCTTTACTAAACAGTTCACATTTCTGTTTTTCTATTCCTTCAAAAAAATATTTCAGTTAAACAATTTTTACTTGACTGAAAATGTCATCAGCTGAATGATAAACACCTTCTAGCTTTCCTCAGAGTAAATAGTTCGGCATGTTAGCTTTTCAGTTTGATCTAATGAAATGGTATGTCAGGAGTAGTAAGAAAAGGGAAATTAACATGTTGTTATATCTGCTTTTCAATTGGTGACTGATATCTACCTTGGTAGTAGATAGGTTAAATTTAGCTCAAAAGCTTTCATGAAGAACATTCTATGCAAGAAAAAACAACAAAAAAACAACAAAAACAAAAATAGTAAATGCAAGGAGAAGTAATTTTAAAGTAATTAATTATCTTCATTTTTTCCTGAAAAAGAGAGTCAAGTGATTAATCAGCATGGCAATTTATAAAATATGTCACTTGGGTAAAAAAGCATCCATATGCATGGCCATCCATACATTACTTTCTTTGAATAAAGTCTGTGAATGGATTTTGTCCAAGGGTTTCTAACCACCAGGTAATTATGTTTTAAAGCTGTCTCACCCATGAACAGTCCTGATGTTTTGTGAACAGACTGACCTATGAGCAGTCAAGCCCAAAACCTCTTTCCAAGTTGAAGAGGTACTGGCAGACTGAAGAAGTTCTGATTGTTTTGCTTTCACATCTACCAAATACAATTTACATACACTTACTACCATTCATGTTTCTTAATTTCCAGTTAGTAATTTCCCCACTGCACTCAGTGCACAACAGTCTTTGTTTTATAGTTATCTGAAGGACACTGAGTTCTGCATCTGGAAAGCTTTTTTGATTACTAACCTGAAATACCTGTATTTAATCCAGGCTTGCATGAAACTAAAGGAGATTTAGAGATAGAACACAAGAGAGTTGGATATTAAGCTAATGTCAGGGCCAAAAAAAAGTTTTTTAATGGGTTAAAAGGTCCTTACATCCTTTACTATGCAGTGATTGAGTTGGATTCATTATGTCAGTATGAAAGCTGGATTTCACTCCTTTTTTGGGGCATTGACAGACATCCTGCCCTGCACCAGCTGGTGGAGAACTGGCCAATGTGGCTGTTCGCTGTTGCTTTCTCCCATCCCTCTCTTTCCTGTAGCTCCCATTTATCTGCCAGAAGAACAGGTTGTACTCAACAGCCCTCAGATCTGCTTCAGACAAAATCAGCCAGGAGCACTAGAGTGAACTATCAATAAGGATGATGGTCCATAACTCGACAGTGATGAGGGAGATCAGGTACAACTTTCACAAGTCTTGGATTTTCCAATTTCCAACACTGCTGCAGTCTAAAAGCTATTTTTAGAACTTCAGACAAAAATAGGTCTTGCTCAGCAAGGTTGGTGAATATAGTGGTAATGGCATCATTAGTTCTTCTGGACAGAAAATGTGCACAGAAATCCAGCATTTCCAAAGAAAACACAAAACTTTGTACTAGGGATGCTCTGATGTTAGCACAGCGCTGTTATGTTAACGCAGCATTTGAACTAATGGCACACAGCAGCAAGTTTTAGGATCATTCTGAATGACATTTTTAATGTGGAACATCCAGCTTAAAAATCAGAACTGACAGTAGCTCAGTAAGTTTTTCCTTGCAGCCTGCTCAGTGATCATCTAATACTGCCTTCTGTCTGAGGATCTCATTCTTGTGCATTCTCCATGCCTGGGTCACCTTTGATCTTCTGACACTGTGAACCATTAATAGCAAGGCTTACACTGTTGACTTCTTTTGCAGTAGTGACTATATATTCCTTTGATTTAATATAAATTTTGGTTATAATATACTAGTGCTCTAACAGGGAAAACGTCTGCATCACCTTGTCATGGCAGTGATGTAGCTGCAACCTGGCAAATTTACAGTTCCTTAAACTTTGCTCTTTAGATGTACTGAATCAAGTTCAGCGATATCAGCTGGCCATAATACCATCAAAACTTGTTAGAACTGAGGACATTTTGACAAAATTATTAATTTTGCAACTTTAGCCTGCTATAATGGTGTTTAGTATGAGCAAGTGGGACCAAGTGTTGACTGTATACAAGGAGTATACTGTTTTTAGACATATGGAAGAATTATTGTTGTTGTTATATTATTATGTATTAATAATCTAATTTAATAATCAAATTTTATAACTAATACTCTAATTTAATCTGCTTGGCTTTCATTTATAGGATTAAAGACACTGATTTTAGCAATGTTGCTCTGGGTCTACATCAGAGTAAGACAGTTCCTTGCTGTGTTTAATCTTAGGAAGGGATTGTTGGTATTGCCCAAACAAATTGTTCTTTGAAGGCCTCTGCATATTCCCTCCTGCTGGTAACTCCTAGTGACCTATTTAGGGTCAAGTTAAGATATGACTCTCTCTCATATCAGTGTATGAGAAACCTTGCCTGAGCATGTTATTACTACTGTGTGCATGTAAATGTATATTCTTGTGTGCACATCTCTGGGTGCACAGGTTGCCATCTCTACAGATGCTGAGAGGAATTACAGCTTGCTCCATAGAGCATCATTATCTTATCTGCCAGTTAATACTTTCTGTGGAGGAATATACCTCATGATTCTGCACACATAATTTGCCCACAAGCTCGTAGACTGGCACTAGAGTCCAGAAGGGACTTGTACTCATCAAAACTAGCTGAAGACTGACGCCTGTGTCTACTCCTAGTTATGTCTGTTCCTTCTTATTCTCTGCTCTTTTGGGGACAGGAACGCTAAGTGTGGATCTCAGAACCTGCAGAGACATAGAACTTCGGAAGCTCTGACAACATGAAGTTCAGCCTTTGCACTCTGCTGCTCTGGCATGTGAAGTAACCATGTAACTGTGGCCACTTCTTGACTCAAGACCGTCCTCGGCCACTAACTCCTGTCAGTGCATGCATATGCCCAGTGCATGCAGTTGCCCAGCAAGATTTAAGGCCAGATTTAAGAAATGTTGCCAGGAAATAACTTGTAAGAATCCAACCTATTCTATAATAATGTATCCAAACTTTTAAGGAAGGAAAGGTGGCAGCGGCCTTGTGAAAGTCCATAGGGCTTTGCCAGTCTAGGCAAGAATGATGAGGACAAATGTTTCCCGCCCTGAAAGTGCAGTTGTGTGTCCCCTGCTCTGTCTCCTCAGCCTACACCTTTTTGTCTGTTCATGCTGTGATGTCTGCAGGTTGGAATCAAAGCCTCTGCTGTGGAGCTCAGGTCAGCAGCAGGCAGAGCACTGGGCCCTGCCATTGCTAAGAGCAGCCTGTCCTCTCCCAGTTGCATGTGTGTGCCTTGACAGGGTCAGAGTGTGATTGAGGAGTGAGGGATGCACAGAAGCAGAGAAGGCTTGAAATTAAATAGTCTTTGAAGCTTTTTCTTGACTACTCTCACTCTGGCACAGACCCCTGCCTTAGGGAGGTGATCCACTGGAATAGCAATGACCTAAACCTACTGATCTACGTACTGAAACATGCAGGGAGGAAAATTTATCTCAAAAATGATGATATGAGAATATCTGGGCTGCAGATATATGTTTGTAAAAGGTGTACATTGACATTATGAAAATGGGGACTTTAGTTGTTTTTTTTTCCTACTAAAACTGGAGTTTTTTTCTGAAGTACTGAATGCTACACAGAAACAAAAAAGTGGAAAAATCCTGGTGAGTGAAACCTTCATCTCCCACTTATTACTAGTACCAATGGAGTGGCTGTCCTAATTAAAAAGAACTTGCCCTTTCAAACAGAGGAGCTGAATTCTGATCCAAATGGCCCTGTAGAAAAGAAATTGGTGAATGAAGTCATTACTCTAATTAACATTTATGCTCCTGATGTTAACAATGTACTTGTAGAAGGAACCAGTAGCATGGATATTACTCTTTAAACCATCTAATGGTCTGGCGTGGGTACTGATTTTAATTGCCCTTTGGTTATCAGTTTAGACAGATCTGCCAGGGGTAATTGCACTGTAAATCAGATATCTCAAGAAATTCACTAATGAGCTAATGAACAATAGTTATTTGTGAGATGAAGCTGATAATGTTTATTAGGACAAATGGTGTACTTATGTGTTGTGTGTTCCATATGGACAGATGTGACCATTCAACAGTAACTAGGTTACAATGTCTTAGCTGTTACTCAATCCACTCCAGAGTTTTATCTTCCATTTTCCAGGAAGTCCCTGGAAGGCTCTTTCTGTGAATTGTAATTCACAGAACTGTGGTTTGGAGCCCTGTATTTCTATTTGACTTTGTTTACATATTTCTTGTCTCACTTAGCATAAATCATAATGACAGCCTAATTGGTTTACATTTCTGAAGCAGTTTGAAATGCAAAGTGTTGAGTAAGTGTTCAAGGTTGTTATTACTTTGTGACTCTTCCCAACCATTTTCTGTCCAGAATGAAAATTAAAGAGAAATTATTTGCCACTTACAAGAATAAATATAGTGAATCTTGTCATCACTCAAAGATTACAAAAAAAACCAACCCCTTTGTTTCACAGAATTACACTTTTTAAATGCTTGAACTTTGCATTTCCTTCATAACACAGTAAGTCCATTAGCTTCAGTGGAAGTATTTGATCTATGCTCACGCAAAAGGGGAATCAGGTCCTTGATATCTTGAAAGGGTAGTTTCATGGTGGAATGAAGGTTGTGGAAAACACAGGTCTTCTCTGAGGATTTAGCTATAATTAGAACACTGGGACATTTGATAAACTTAGAATTTGAGATCATGACATGTTTATTTCACAGGAGAGATTTGCATAGTTATGCCAGAATTTTAGAGGTTGGAAGATTCCTTCATCCACAGATGCATAGTTTACCTAAATTATTTAATATACCAAACAGATTTTTTTTTTTTCCATAGAGCACTAACCTTTTAGCTTTTCAATAGGATCAAATCAGTGCCTAGTATTACCAGCAAGTTTGTATTAGGTGCAGTTTTCAAAAAATAAAGTCAAAACAAAATGCATTTAATTTCTTTTGTTACTTCCTCTGGCTCACAGGGCAGAGTCAAGAGGTATCCATGACAAAGTAGAGAAGTTTTTTACCCCAGAACGGGATTTTAGGATCAGAAATGAAGCAGACAGGCAGGCAAAACAAGGACAGCCAACAAAAGGTAGCCTGGGGCAATACAGTGTGTCAATGAGAGAGATAAGAAACACTTGGACAGTTGTGCATGTTGGCTTCAATCTGTAATGACTGTGCAGACCACACATCAAAAACATTTGGCTGTCCTTGACAGAGAATGAAAAGAGCACAGATTTTTCAGCTACTGCTTTTTTTTTTTTTTTCTCCCCACAGTCAACCTGGTGAATAGCAATTAATGTTCTTCTGTTTTTAATTATTGTCTAATGGCCTTTAGGCAGTTATTATATATCATCTTTGAGAGACAATGAAAATGCTTCATCTTTTTACAACTGTTCTTTCTGCTGTTGGTCAAGTGGATCTACAACTCTCCCTGCTTTGGACAACATTTCTATTGTACCTTTCTAGTGTAAAATAAGGGCAACATTGCCACCATCAACTCCAATAACACTTAATTCAGTCAGCACTGGCAGCTGCTGCATTTCTTCAGTACTGGGCACGCAGAGACCTCCATGACCTTGGGTCCAAAGTGTCTATTGGTGCCTAAATTCTGTCAGAGTCAATAAATGAGTGGAAAGCACCTATTTTTACCCCACTTCCCCAGCAGTCCTATCCACACTCAGAGATTGAGTAATACGAGTTGGCCAAATGGCAAAATGTCCAGGCTCTGATGGTGGTTATGAGACTTCCTTTACAGCCTCTGCCCACTTTCTTGATTGCCTCATGTCCAAAGAAAAGAATTGGTGAAAGGTCAGAGTTTATTTAATGTCTCACCTTGCCCTCCTGGTGAGTGGCTTAGCTCCTGAATGAAGAAGGAAGGACCCTCCATTCCTTCTTTGGGGTGAATGACATTGTGAAGTTTGTTATTTGTGGGGCCTGAAGAAGAGCATGCCAGAATGCATTGTTATTCAGCTTAGGAGCAAGAATTAGGAGAAAAGACTCATCAGGCATGACCAAGCTTTTTATTACAAACTTCAGAACTCTTTCTTTCCCTGTTTTTCTTTTTTTCTACTAATATGTGATAAACTCACCCCAGACAATATCAAATACTTCATTCCTGAATATCTCTTAGTTTATTTATAAACAGAAATTTTCTGAATGATTCATAAATAATTAGTTTTTAAACCTTCTTTTTTCTTCCTGGCTTACAGTTGTGTTTTAACACTGGTAAGTTGTGTGGTTTTAGGACAGGTTCTTGGGGCTGTGGATTGCCTCATCATAGATCTTTTTGTAGTAACTAAACTCTGGAGGAGCTAAAATGTCCTTTTGTAGCACGAGACCTCATTGGCAGTAAAGTTATGGATTAAAACTCACGTGAGAAAGGCAAAGCTCTATATCTCAGTCATCTCAGGGGCAAGGTTCTAGATAGAATATTGAGGTAAAAAATACCACTTTAGAAAGAGTTATCCCACTGGCTTTAAGGAAAATAGGGAACACAGAGTCTCTGTTAAGTGTTAGTTATGACTTAGTATTTTAGGTGTAAAAATCCAAATTACCTTAAAAAAACCCCTGATTATTCACACTAATATGGCAAAATAACAATCTGTTGATGAAAACAGAATTTATGTCTTTTTTTTCCCTGGGGCTTTTGGGGTTTGAGTTTTTTTGGAAGTGTGTTTTTTGTACCTGGAATCACTGTGAGTCTCTGAGAAGTATTTTTATTTATTCTGACAACTCCTTAAGGGAAGACCAATAGGGAACATCTGATTTATTCATGTTGTGCAAGATGACTATCCAGGACAATCTGCAGCTGCCTTTTTAGGCACAAAAGGAAAGGATTCCCTACATACCTCTCCAATTGACAAGATAACTTTCTCTGGTAGCAGCTTGAATAAATGAATACAAAAACTGATTGATTACAGGGATCTCTTTTCTTCCTCAGGTTTGAAGAAACTGTCAGATGAAATTAGCAGTCTATAGTGGCTTCACAAGGTTGTCAAGGCAGTTGGAGACAGATTTCCAACTATAACACAGAGAAAATGCTACTCTGAAATGTATAAGGTGTCTATAAACACAGCTTTTAAAATAAGCTTAAAGTCCTATTAAAAAAAAAAAGGAAAAGGAGACACAGTACTGATCAAACCAGGGATGGGGGCATTAATCCAGCTTCTTATGTCAGGCAAAAGACAGATCAGACAATTGTCATGACTGTAAGACCTCTGCAGTATCATTTTTTGAATAAACTTCACTTGGCCCCTACTTCCCTACACATGGCATTTTCAGATAGATCTGTAGTAACTATGGATTGATTTAACATATGGGTAATCTCTCTGAAAATTCTGGTTTAGTGACTCTATGTTCTTGAAATTCATTCCCATTTTTTCACCAAAACTTCATCTGAAAAAATAAGCATAGCCTTTTTTTCATACCACCTTTTACAGAAATATAGTTAATTTGTACAACTGAAATGCATTTTATTTTTATTATAGGAAGCTTATAATTTTACTTGCTTTTGTTATCTTTTGTTACATCTTTTATTTTCTTTAACTGTTCTTTTCTTAAAAAAGTCTGGGCCAATGCTATATTCACTAAAGTTCTTAACCACATGATGAGCACTGCATGACATTCCATTCCTTCAGTTCAGTTAATGATTCTGGCTTTGCTTATGAAGGATGCTGCTACTATACATTGAGGTGTCTGCAGAAATGCCAGTATGACTCTAGGAAGAATAGTAATTTGCAACAAAAATGGCTCTCTGATTTGCATTAATCAGAAATAAATTTCATCTAACATGATAACTTCCCTTAGAGTTTTTGGGTTTTTTTTCCTCTTTTTAAGCCTTCTGAAGCTTCAGAAGCATTCATTCCTGTTGCCCAGACTGAACTAGATAAAATTTTGTCTAGAAATGTTCTTAGACTTTTCTCATCTTTCCAGATAATTTGTAAGGGTGTAAAACCATGTAGGCACTACTGTCAAAAGGGAGGGACTCTGCTGCAAGCTGTTCTCTAATATGGCAAAGGGTTTTTACTTCTAAAAGAATCTTAGCCATAATATATAAAATTTACATGGGGAAGCAGAAAATCTTATCATTTGCTTAGCCTAAAGCTTTAAATTGAGGAAGAAAGTAATAGCATGATTTAGTGGGTTGAGACCTTGGTCACTAAGGGTCTGAATCATGTCCTCTATCATTAGTAAGCTTAAAGGTGTCTGGACCTTCTTGTAAAGTAACAACCAAAACCCAAGCACACCTCCAGAGGTCAACGAATGTCATCGAAGATCACCACCAGGGCAGATGGGGGAGAGAGGTCATTATTTCAGATACTGAACTTCTAAGCAGGAAAAGTGAAAATTAGGTAAAAACCCACTCTCTATATAACTATGGGATCATACACATTTAGGGAGAAGTGATTACTCAAGGGACCCATGCAGACAACAACAGCTAGCTCACATTTAAAAAGATAAGTGTGGTGGTAGGAAGTATCTTGGTATCTGTGCTTAGCTGCAGCAAACACGCTGTTTAGGATTTGAACCATGTCTCTTTTCTGAGAAAACAGAGGTTTCAGATGATACTGCTGCTTTTTAGAAGACGAGATCAGATGGCAGTATTGCTTTAAAGTGTGCAGAACACTATAAAACAGTTACTAATGTATTTATCAAGCTGTATTGTTGCGTAATCTGGTTCCAATAACCCACATTCATACCTTTGTGATTCCTACTTTTGAAGTCCAAATTCCATTTCGTATTAATTATTCAATCCTGGCCCTTTGTTAATGATTTTCTTTAAGAGTAGCCTTCTCAAGAGGTCTGTCTAGATTTTTTACTTCTGATACACTGTGCTCAGCAGAAGATCAAATTATGAAAGTTGAAGGTCATTTCATATTTGCTGGTGGTTGAGAGATGTGTGATGATGTGCAGTGTGTGCAGCACGCTGCTGCATCTGATAAGCAGTCCTCTCTCTTCTAGGCCTTTATCTAAAACTGATATGTTCTGCTTCTCAGAAAGAAATACAAACTTGAAGAATATTTGGGAGAAATAAGGGCAGGACCTTAATCTTAGAGGAATCATAAAGCAAGACAGTTCCCTCTCTGCAGCCACCTCCACCTGGACTTAAACGGAGTGGTTTATAGTTACTTTATCTGAAAGGTTTTTACACCTTCAGCCTGTGGGATTCCCACATCTGACAGGAGAACTGTTATTTCCCAGCTGTGAGAGATTTAATGCTCAAGAGGATTGTATCTGTTCACCCAGTTGGTTTTGGTAGAAATTAAAGGGATGATGAAAACAGTTCAGGCAGTGCCTGATTTGTAAAGGTGAAATTGTTCTTTCTACTTGCTTCTTGTACTCTTACAAAGAGCTTTAGGGATTAGTCTTGCATATGTGCCTTAATTTGTAGATGGGCAAACAGCTAAAAGATTAATTAGCAAAATCTAAGGAATGCAGAGTATTTATAGGATAAAGCCACCCTAGTACTTAAAAAGGTGGGAGAAAAAAAGAATATATTCATGAAAGGGAAAAACAGCTATGTAAAATGGAGCTATAGAAACAGTGATGAAGAAATCTTAGAAGTCTAAACTCTCTGAAATATGCTAAAGTGTGAAGTGATACCTCTGAGAAAAATACATTTTTAAAAATGAGAACTAACTTATGGAATCTTAATTTTGGGATCTTCAGAATTTCTGAAAATCAGACCATGCCCTGTGTCTATCTGGTATATTCTATCACCACCTTAATGTTAAGAGAATTCATTTTTTACTGATATTTATCTTGAAAAATACCAATTAAGAAATAAAAAACAAACTCATATATCCTTACTTATAAAGTCTTTCCTAGTCTGTATGGATGGAAAAGAGATGTTCTTACTGGGGGCAGTTGGTGTCCAACAGTAAGAGAACAGCAGTTTTTTCATGTTGGAAGGTTTGACAGCCTGTCTTGTCTCCATAGCTGTATTTGTGAATTTAGAAACTTCCTCTGCTATTGCATTCATTGGGGGCCAGAACACTCTTGGGCAAAAATCCTCAGCTATAATTAGTGACTTAATTTTAATGTAGATGAATAGACAATCCTGAAGCCAGTTATTAAAATGTCATTACTTGACACAGAAGTTAGCATATTTGCCTAATGTCTGTTAGCAGGAGCTGCAGGGACCAACCCAAATGAGAATTCTGTCTGGGGGAGAGGCACAGCCACACAAGGCATCAAAAATCCTTGTGGGAAACAGCTGGATAGCCCCTGCCAGAAAATGCTCAAGTGTTTCTTGGGAATGCACAGGCAATAACTCTGACACATCTGTTCTAGCAGAATCCTGGGATGTCCAAAAAGTATTTCTTTCAAGTAACTTGATTTATAGCTGAAGCCCAATGCAGTTAGGAAATAGAAAAGGGAGAAAAAACAGACTTTGTAACAAGTAGCCCTGGGGATGTTGATATCCAATGAGTATGGAGTTAGTTCTGTGTATCATGTGTAACTCATTCAGACTGCACTCCCAAAGTAAATAAATTTTAATCTGTATTTTTAATTCGGACTTTAATTTAACAGAAAGGCTCAGAGAATTAAGAAATCTGGATTCAAAGGTTTAGTTAGTAAAAAAAGAGCAAAGACATCTCTGGGACATTCAGTCTTCTGTCTAAAAGAAACTAAAGTAGCCACAAAGATCATAGTAAAAGTATAACTTTGCTTGTGAATATTTCAGAGAACACAATAGAAGTCAAAAGCTGTTGTTTAAAAACATAATTGTAAATTTTTATTTAATAACTTTATTCCCCTAAATTCTGGGAGGTCTGAACTATGACCTTTCCTATTTTTTTGCCATTTTAATGGCACAAGTTCATGAGTGTAAATAACACCAGTGTAAATCAAAAATCTAAAGGCTTCAGAAGCCTTCATTTTTTAATTCCACTTTCTTTGGAGTCACAGTAAGAGTTCTGCAACTTTAATCCATCAAGCAGCTTTGCAAAGCCATCATGAAAATGTATGAACCCAAGAACACAATCTACTCACCCAACCTTACAGCAATGATTAAAAAAAGCCCTAATTATAGTATAGTCACCCGTCAAAATAAATTACTCAGGGTGAGTGGGTGAAAAGAAGTTTGCTAGACTTCCTTAAGGAGGTGGTAATTGTCTTGGATTTTGTTAAAATACATCACTAATTATATTTTAACAAAGTCTATGTACTCTTTTCCTCTTAAGGAATTTTATAAGATGGTTGTAATAATACAGAGAAGGGGATTTTTCAGTTCTAGAGTATTCTAGACTTGTGTGTTTTTACTGCAGAACAAAACAGACATACAAAAAATGCTCTAAATTACATATGGAGATGATCAGAAATATTAGTATAAAGAGATTTCACAAGAAGGTGGCAGTTGATTGGACACACATCTATGGCAAAGTGATGTGTGTGCACTGTGAAGTGCGAGCATGGTGATACCACACGCTTGGTTCACCAAAGTCCACAGAACCTGCATTTACAAATTCCTTCTTGCCTTTGACATCTATTGCATACAATAAGTGGTTGAGTCACCATCCCTGAAAATGCTCAATAAACTTGTAGTTGTGGCACTTAAGGACATGGTTACTGGTGAATATGGCAGTGCTGTGATAACAGTTATATTGATGATGTTAGAGGTCTTTTGCAGTCTTTCCATGGGTTTTGATACTAAATCCTTCAAAGAAGATATCTGCAACCCATATTCCTGGGATATGTTGTCCAGGAAAACTTCACACAAAATTTGAAAAACTACCAACCTTATATGGTGGTACCCTGCTGGCTGTGCTGCCAGTGTGTTGGGCCTGCCCTAAACAATACCAAAACCATGAGCTTGTTTTCTTGACATCTTCTGGAGGTTAACAGAAACTTACACTTAAACTCTGATCCCAAGAATGCACAGGGTGTAGACTCTACAGCAGCCGACATCAGCTTGATGTCCCAGGGCTTGCAGGCTGGGGGTCATTATAGATGGAGATATTTTTTAAGCACTTCCTGGAAGATGATTGCTTTACTTAATACCATTTATACACTCCATCGGTTAAACACTTGGAGCTAGGTAGAGTGAATATAGACCACAATAATGCATTTGCAGGCTCCAAAGCAGGTTAAGGTAAGAAATAAATATCTTGTTATGAAAAGCTCATTGGTTTTCATAGAATCATAGATAGAATAGTTTGAGTTGGAAAGGACCTTTAATGGTCATCTAGTCCAAGCCATTTCAATGAGCAGAGACATCTTCAGCTAAAACAGGTTCCTCAGAGCCTTTTCCAAGTTGACCTTAAATGTTTCGAGGTGTGGAACATCTATTACCTCTCTGGAAAACTTCCAGTGTTTCACCATCCTTACAAAAAGGTGTATTCTTATACACCTTATTATGGTGAAAAATATCCTGTTATGAAATGTCTCCCTTATTATCAAGTCTGGATCTACCCTCTTTTACTTTAAAACCATTATTCCTTGTCCTATTGTAACATTTATTTCCAAAAAGCCATCCTTTTAAGCCCCCTTTAGGTACT
>VXBB01016564.1:3396-123925 GCA_013399915.1 Illadopsis cleaveri
TTTTTTTTTTTTTTTTTTTTTTTTTTTTTTTTGGTAGCAACAAAGAATTGTGTCTCTTTTCCCTGTCATGATCTGTCCAAGACATTTTTTTGTTGGTTCTCTTACTATAATTCCCAGAGCAATAAGCTAGTGCAGTCCTAGTTATGAAGCCAAGTAAGGCAGAGACCCCAGCCAGGCAGGTGCAAGAGAGAGCCCTTTATTGCAGAAACCAGGCTTTTTTAAGCAGTTAGCCCATTATCAGGTACATTCCATTTAAGCACAACAAATGTAATTCAACCAACCAATAATCCACAATGTGAGCATGTAATGGTTTTATAACTTGTTTTTCTACCTCCAGTTCAGCTGAGTCACTTTCCCATAGTCCTCTTCTACTTAGCCAAAGTAGCAGGCCTGAGCCATGATTTTACAAGGGTAACAAGGCCCTTATTTTATAAGGCCTGCTGCATACAGTCCTTACTATGGTTTGAGCTCATTCAACTCCATCTTGTACCTCACTAAATTTCCGTGTTCCTATGGCACATTTCCTAGGCCATTTTTCAGTCTTCAGGCTATTCCAAAATATGTTCCACCTGTCTCACAACAGTGGTATTAGATGATGAGATGCCTTTAGTTTCCCTGTTGGGATGGAGGATACACCTAAGACACACTGTAAAAAGACTGCTTTTTCCTTGTCTACTCCTAGTGCTTTTTCATTCACATAATTGAAACCTGTTGGCTTTTGTATCAGTGGCCAACTTAAAAATATTAAATGTGCCATCTGCTTTCAGGCTGATAGCACGTTCATCTTCTGTAGCAGAGCTGTCCCTGGGCCCTGTGTCTGTGCTGGCAGGTACAAACCCTTAGCAAGTGGCGCCATTCCCAGCCTGGCCTTGGCCTGGCCTGTGCTCGTGTTTATGCCTGCCTGGAGGGCTGTCCTCGTTCCCCTCTCTCCTGTGTATTCCTTAAGGACTCTTGTCACATCCTTGATGGCATAGTCATGTCCACTCTTCATGGCTTTCACTCAGGCTGCAGGACAAGTGTCAGTCAAATTGAAATCGCATATAAAGAGTTATTGTGAGGTCTTTTTGTTCTTTCTTTTCCTAGATCCAAGTCACCTGCTCATCCCAACACACACTGGGCCTTGCTGCTCAGCTTTAGCTGAGAATGGCTCTTCTGCTTCCTTGTGCTTTTTTGTTTATTTAGAGCTTTGTTTATTAGAGCTTGTTGTTGTTTCATTTCTGTGCAGTATGCAATGCTCAGATGGCTGCAATCCCACTGCCTAATTAACAGCAAAATACCAAGAACATTGCAGTGCTTCTGAATCAACCATTTCTCTGCATTGTGCTGTCTGTCATGTGACTGGTTTCTCTTTGCAGACACCCATCACTTGTAGGTAGAGGGTGAGCATCACTCAGTTCTCTGAACTAAGGGCCTAAAGAACTTAGGGGATAGTGGGAGACAATAGAGATGTATATAAATACCCTTAAGATGTAAATACCCTCAAGATGTAAACTCAAAGTAATTTTTTCATTTTCTGAAAACTGCAGCTTCTGTGAAGCTTCAGAATCTCTGTTCTCCCAGGCAGAGGACAACCAATACATTTTTTTACCCTGAGCACCATGGGCTATATTCAGTGATAGTGTGCAGGGCTTAAAATTTCTTGCAAGAGATCTGGTGCACTGTCTAAAATCGCTTGACTATGTGTAAAAAAAACAAACCTGCCCTGTTCCCTCATTAGACTTTTAGAGTCTGGGAAACATCTTCCTTAAAGACAGAACTAGGACAAGGAACAACTTCTACTACTATGGAGAAGGAAGAGAAAGGTACACAGCCTTTGTAATACCCATGTAATATGAATTCATCCTGCCTCAGAGGGGTAAAAAATTGCAAGTGAGAGGAGAGCAAAGATGCTTGTTCTGGGCTTTTAAGTTGATATTTGCCATTTTTGCATGTTTGCAGGATCACCATCTACATAATTGAATTGGCAAATGCATAAAGCTGTAGTCAAAGCCTTTGTTTTGTATTGCACAATGAGATATTGTATTTCATTTCTCCTGTAAGATGCTTTATACTATTCCAGAGTGTCTTAGCCAGCCTTTTCTGGCTCGAAGCAAATACTTTTAATAACTGAGACTGACCAAAAGGATGCTGTCTTCTTCTGTAGTTTAGACATGAGGTATGATAGATCACTTTGTTACTGTCAAAGAATGGATTTTTTCACTCCATTGGCAATGTGTTTAATTCTGGATCTTGTTATTCTGCTCTGCCTCTGCTACCATTCGCCAGGACAGAAAGAGGAGAGGGAAGAGGAATTTTGCCTCTGAATGTTCTGCTGAAGTCACTCATTTTTATTGAGAAGCAAAAAAATGTTTTGTCCTATTTGGAAATTAGCTCTGTGAATTGACTGACACATTGCTGGAAGAACAAATAGTAAAGTACAGGATTGCTTGTCTATATCTGACAATGTGGATTTCTTGTGAAAAATTGAAGTACTGGATAGCACCCAAATGTAAAATCTTGTGCTGGCTAAAAACTGAAGTGTTCTTAAAATCAGTTTCATCTGATTTTGGCTGTAGGCTGAAAGGGCTAGAAGTTCAGTCTCATTCTGACAATCACTTGGTGAAATTGCAACTGCTCACCTTTCTAGTGAAACCATCCTGTTCGATTAGGGCTTGATTATCATTTCAAATCAGTTTTATGTGAGGAAAATACCTCTGATTTCATCCAGTGGTTCACCCAGGGGAGTGTCCTGATTCTCCTCTTTTTCCTGCTCCTGCAGGCAGGTTTTACATGAGCAGCTTTTAGAAGGGCCCATGCTGAGAGTCCCTGCAGTGTGTAATTCACAGGCCTGGAGGATTTGTCAGTAGGAACTGCTTTCCCTAAATACCTGTTGCAGAGTGTCATTCTGGGAGCAAAATGTCGACGGCTGATCCCTCTGCTGCCCTTCCTGCCCTGCTCCACACAGCCCTGCCATGCCAGGGGTCTGGGTCTGTGTCAGGCAGTACCAGACCCTCGCTGCAGAGCTGTCACTGCATCACTGCTGTCCTGCCTTCTCATTCAGGGGCTTGTTCATTTGCATTCTGCCTGAAATGTCCTGACCAATGTCTTTGGGAAGATGGGGCTTGGAGTGGTCACGGCTTTTCATTTGAGGTTGTTTTCCGGGGTGTTTCTCCACTGTGGCTAAAGATAGGATGGCAGCTGTGGGGATGGAGCAGAGCTGCACTAAACTGGGGGTGATGACAGGAGTGGATTCCAGGACACATAGGGATCACTGGGATTCTGCTAACGTGGGACTCTGTTAGACCCTCAGCTCGGGCTCTTGCACCTTGTCAACTTCTGTACTGTCACAGCTACAGTGTGATACGTGCCTGTGTTGGCTGGATGTGCTCCTATTCCTGGGAGAACTACAGTACCTCAGGCCATCACAACTCCCACCTGGAGATGCAGGCTCTCAGACCAGCAAGGTGGGTGCTCATGTGAGCAGGGCAGCACTCAGTACCTTTGGATAGGCTGCTGATTACCAAAATCCCACTGTCAAGAAGGCCAAATAAGATTTTAAGACAGGTTAGATCTAATTCATTTTATTTAGGAGGAATGCAATGCTGCCATTTGGTAGCAATGTTCAGTTTCATGTAACTGTGCATGATGGTAAGTGTCATCGGTTCCAGGGGCACTTGAACTCCAAAGCCAGGCTTGGACTATATCCCTGAAATTGCTGAAAAAGTCTCAGATCCAAACATATCCCATAAAGGAAGTGTTTGAAGACTAGGTAATGAATTCTCCAGTTCTGGCCTATTGCAATCAAATTTTATAATAAATCCAGAGCAGGAGTTGCTATATATTTTTTCAGATTCTGCCCTGACTGTATGCTTAGACTACAGTGTGTCACTTTTCTAACTGGGAAGTCTACAATTCCACAATTTTTGGCTGGGTAAGCCACCTCCAGCTCTGTGCAACAGGATGGTGGGCTCTCTTTGGTGTGTTGATATGCACATATGGTACAGAGACAGTTGGTGAATTCTAAAGGAATGACCTTCCGGACTGACATTCTTCTATATTTTCATGTTTTTGTCATGCTGTGGTGGGTTTGTTCATTCCTCTTTCATCTCCTCTGAGTGAAAAACTCTGCAGTCTTCCAGACAGCGTCTCTCTCTCTCTCTCTCTCTCTCTCTCTTTTCTCTCACTCACTCAGACCATCTGTTCCCAGATTACAGATTTCTCTGCATGAGTACCAGGTAACAGACGTGACTTCGCCCAATAACTACAGCAAAAAAGGCTTTCACACACTCTCCACAATCTGTGAACATATGATCAGTCTAGGATAACATGTCGTGCCAAACACACACCAGAGACATTTATATGCAGTAACAGAATGAACCCTGAAATCAGGTACTTGGCAACCCCAAACCTGACGTTTCCTCTGCGTGTTTTGAAAAGAGGCCTCTGTGCCCACAGGAAAGTCTGTGTTCCTGCCCTGGTGCCTTTTACTCAGAGGTGGAGGAATAAAATCCTTCTCTCAGGTTTTGCTTAAAGGGAAGCTGGTAATATCTCACTGTCCCATGTCAGTCCTTGAGGCTGGTGTGGGATTGAGGGCTCTGTTCCCTACTGGCAGATCTATAATGAGCATTTGCCAAATAATGGGAGACATCAGAATGGACATTTTATCCATCTTTTATCATCTTCACCAGATTCTTGCTCATTTTGGGAGTAGGATAGAGAGACGGACTCATATCCTATACATAAGTGTGTGTATGTAATAAATCTTCAATTGTATATCTGAGCTCTTTTATCCTCTCTCCCATTATCACATCATTCCTCAAAGGAACCTTAATCAGACTGAATATTAAAGCAGGGGTTTTTTTAATGTGAGAAAGCTGCTGCTCACTTACTCAATGGCCATTGAGCACTTGCCTGAACACTGTACTGTTCATTGTAAAATTTATTTTCTGTGATGGTTGAAAAGTTAGGGAGCTGACTTAAAGCTGAGGAACCATATGTGAGTACCAAAGATAGATAAAGTACAAAGCAGTAGTTTGTTGAGCCATCACATGATCTGTGGGTCAAGTTTAGTCTTTATCTCTGCTGCAGGGTATGTACTGCAACAGATTCCAACAAACTGGTAATATATTTATTTTTTGATAAGTAGATGTGTATGTTAAGCGTCTCATGTTCTTCTTGTCTACTCCAGTGACTTGAAATAAGAAAAGGATCTTAGACAAATTAGTACCCAAGAGAAACTGGTACAGAAGCTGGAAGGGAATTTGCTAGTAAATATTCCTTTTAAGTGTCTTTTACAATATTATTTATTATCCCTTGTATTTCTGATGAGAAAAATAATTGGTCATCTGCTAAACAGCACTACGTGAAAAAATACTTTTAGCAACTCAAGACCTGAGTACAAAGATTTTTCCCAAAAGTGAGATAATTTCAATAGTTTGTATCTATGTGCACTAGCAACCACAGAAACAAAACTATAAAATAATGTTCAGAGAGTTGGGATGCACATTATGTATTAATTTATTATTAACCTGCCTCATATGGCCCTGCCTGAGTCTTGTTTCCCAAGAGCCAACATCCACTGTCACGGTTACAACATGAAAAACAAGAGTGGTAGAACAGTATTTTGACAAGTCTCAGTTGGAAAAATGCCTCTTCCTAAACGTGGTGCAAACACAGGGCACAGAGATGGTGTGAGTGTCTGATGGGTGTGATCCAGGACAAAAGACAGTGAGTGTGTACAATTTGCAAGCTGTAAGCATGTGAGCTATTGCTGTGTGCTTACCTGGGAGCCCACACTTGCTGCTCTGTGTTTAACTGAGAGGCATGGTGCTGTTGGGATGAGCATGCCTGTCTTCTGAATGTCTACAAATGAATATATTCATTTAACAGACATCATCATTTACTGTGCTGCTTTGTATCTCAAATACACAAATCTAATGAGGCATTGTTGGTGTAAAGGCATCATTTTATATTCCATAGTACAAGTGATGTCTATTGAATGGTGCTTAAGTTACCAGTAAACACCCAGTTAAAATTCAGCCTTGGTCTGATGCTTGAGAGACGCTTGCCACACTGAAACAGTTTCTCTTCTGTATTTGCCCTGTTTGCTGAGCAGTTGTTTTTGTGCTAACAGCTCCCGTTGGGTCCTAAAGAGGGTTTCATACATGTAGAAGAGCAGTAGGAGATGCAGTAGGGTGATTAAGGGGAGGTTGACCTCACATTTCCTCATGCTGTTATAATATTTTAGCCACTCAGTACTGCTTGGACTTTGGAGAAACTGGAGAAGGGTCTTAGAGCTGAGCAGAGGCCCTGGGCTGTGTGTGGGGCTGTGTGATGATGTGTGTGCATTGGGTGTGCAGGGCTGGGCCTGGGACACAGTAGTGCCCTGTCTCTCCCTGGGGTACACCAAAGGAAGGGCTTCCTCCACTTCCCTCTCTTCAAAGCAGGCATCATCTTCCCAGGGAGTTTGGAATTGTTTCTAGAGCCTGGGGTAAAAGTGCAGTGTGTTTCTGGTTAGCAGCACAGGAAAACTTGTATATTCCAGCTTTTGGCTGAGGCAATTCTCTTGTGCAATCAGAGCAGCAAACAGTTGCTGAGCACAAAGACACACTCAAATATTTGAGAGTGAAATGTAGTTATAGACTAATACAAAAGAGAAGATTTTCACTGTAAACAAATCATTCATTGCTATTCTTTCCTGGAAGATTAGCTCTCAATTTGGAAGAAATCCCCATTTATCCAAGGCACCCTCCTGTCTCTGCTTTGGAGAAAACAGGAAAAGCAGTTATTTAAGCTATGGAATGGTAATATCTTTGTCAGAAGAATTGCTGTGTTCTGAAAATGAAACAGATCTTGGTGTGATTACCTCTGTGAAGAGATTTATGTTTTCAGCATTAGGCAGAAGGTGTTAAATAAGTGTTGACTCAGGCTTCTGCCTTTTTCGCTCTAATTTCCCACATCTTAATTCTTTACTTTGGACAACTCCTTCTGAAACTTGGAACTAAATCTTCATTTTAATGTTCTTTTTTTTTGTTTCTTTCACTGCTTCATCCACATCTTTCTGCTTTAATGCTACAATGGTGTGTGGGAGGATTAGTTACACTGATTAAAAAAAATAAAAAAAGAGCATGAGTGAGTTAATCTACAGGCCAGACACCTTCATTAAGCAAAGTAGGAAGAATAATATATATAATTAGCAAGACTTCTGCTTACTGTATGCTCTAATGTAATATATTAGCCATCTCATTATTTTAAAATATTAATTGCCTTGAAATTGGTAGCTACTGTTGTTAATAGCCAATTAGAGCTACTCTTAAAAGGGAGCTATTTACTGATAATAATTAAATCTTAGAAAATTGGGGTACTTAGCCACATTTGCTTTCATACTTTTTGTTTATTCCTTTTCAGAATCTATAATTTATGTTTCTCCCTTAAAACAGAAGGGCAAAGAGAGACAAACCCATGTTTTATGAAAGGTATTTACATTGGTAAAAAATAGAGCAAAAGACCTTTTATTTTTCTCTTTTTTGTTAATATGAGTGTCCAAATACTCAGTAAAACACGTGACACAGTGGAAGCTCATCTGTTTACTGCTCTCTGCAGTGTTCTTTGTGTTGTACCTGTGCTCCACAGCAACATGATTGATACCAGCACAGCCTCTGCCTTATTCCTGGAAGTATTTTTCTCATTTAATGTTAATGTTCTCAGAACAGAGATCACATTCCTGTTCACAAAGCTCCAGTTCTGCAAAATCAAAATCTGTTCTCCTGATTCACTCAAAACTTTTGTAACCATTTCCTTCAGTGTTGTCATAAATTATGTTATTCAATATAAAAGAATAATAAATATATTATGTTCTTACATACAGCTTATTGCATGGTGGGTGGGGGGAAGGGCAAGAAAAAGCTAATTTTTTCTTTTGGCATTTACTTCTGCATAGAGAAAGGGATATACAGAAATGCCCAACTGTGACTGAAAGCTCTGGCAGCTTTGAAGGCTGTAGATAGTTTTCTTTTCTGCTGTCATAGCTTGGACATTTACAGAACCTACAGAGAGGACAGTGGCAAATATTCTTTGAATAACAGAAATATGGGTTGTTCTGTCATTTTTCCCTTGCTAGTGTGCTTGTCCTGAGCAGCAGGATGTGACATCTCCCTGAAACAAGGACATGATGGATACAGGAAATTCAGCACTTCCCCAGTGCTCCGTGTCTGTGGGATCCTAATTTAATATCTCCTGTCTATAACTAGTCTGGCTGAGAATTCTGAGGAAACTTAGAGAATTAGGGGCTGCTAATGAGCTTCTAACCCTCTTTAGGCTTTTTCCAGCCTCCTTGCTCTCAATTCCACTGGCAGTCACTGTCACAGTCAGCAGTGGCTCTGAGGGTCCCCAGTGAGCAAATCAGACTCAGAAGAAACCCATCAGCAGCTGGTACTTCAGTAGCCCAATCTTGACTTGGTTGATATAAACCCAATCTGTTAAACAAGCAGAGATGCTTCCACTTACACTTAGTCTGATTGTGATCTATTGACTGTTATCTGACTATGACTAAAATGAAATGGAAACTCTTCATACCAGGGCAGGCTTTGATGGAACATGAACTCTGCTTTACAAATCAATCAGAGGGCTTTGAAGAGGTCAATAAGAAAGTGAGTAAGGGTGAGCTGCTTGTTATACTTGTATTTCTGAAAGGCTTTTCATAAAGTCCTGTGCCAAAGACTTTTAAGGGAAACCAAGAAAATATGTAATGGATCTCAATAATGGAGTTCTGCATAACCTGTGCTCAGGTCTGTCCTGGTGTAAACACCATAAACTGCTGGGACAAGAAGGTGAACAGAGAGGTGAGACAGTTTGAGGACAATAGGAAGTCAGCTATTCAGGGTAGTGAATATGAAGGCCACCTACCAGGAAGCACAGAAGTACCTCAGGAGACCATGTGGGCAAATGAAATGTAATGTGCACAAATCTAAACTGATGCCTGTGGGAAAAAGCAATCCTAAATTCCCATATAAAATTATAGACTCTGATCTGACCTTTATGACTCAGGATCATAATCCTGAGATTATAATAGTTTGTTCCATGAAAACACTGTCTCAATGCTGTGCGGCAGCCAAAATGTTAACCAAGTGTTAAGTGAGGAAAAAACTAGAGAGCAGCTCTATGAATCAGTGTTCATCCACGTGCTGAAGAGTGTACATAATTCCAGTCCTTTCACCTCAAATGGAATGTAGTACAATAGGGACATGCTCCCAGAAGTCCAAGCAGGGTGGAATTACTTCCACAGTAAGAATGGTCTGTGGATGCTTGGGCTGTTCAGTTTAAAACTGTGACAGACCTACAAACTGGTGAGCACAATGGGCAGAGCTGGTCTTTGCTGTCTTTTCTAATGCAAAAAAAACCCATTGAATGAGGACTGTAGGAGCCAAGTTCAAAGGAAACAAAATAAAGTTTGGTTTCTTCATGCAGCAGGCAGTAGATGTGTAAGTTTTCCAAATGATATGGGCGCTGCTCTAACTTTACATGGATTCAGGGGGAGACTGCACAACCCTCTGAATGAGAAATTAACTAAGAGCTATTACATTTCAGAAACTGAAACCACTCAGAAAATCCCTGCAGCTAAAAATAGTTGTTCTGTGGCACAACCTGTGGGAACTGCCGTACATACATGCCCTCTTCCTGCTTTTCCCAGCTCAGCTCCTTGGAAACCCTGCTGGAGACAAACCCTGGGCTCAGTGGGCATTTGATGTGTCTCTCTCACTGTCTCTCAATATTCTACCAACACTGGTCTTGTGCCTCAGTGGCGTCAGGAGAGGTTTGGGCTGTGTATGAGTGTCTGGGGTAGTGAGATACTTTTCTTTCTTTCCCATTATTGCATGCTGTGATAGATATCTGTTGTTTAGCCAGCAGATGATCACCTGGTGCTTAACTGACCAAACCTGCTTTGCCAGAAAATGCACAGTTTTAAACTATGCTCTAGAATTGAGACACCTCTGCTGTATTGGGCAAAGCTGCAGCAAGTAGCTGTAACAGTTGACAGACCTGTGAGACCCAGAGCCTTATTAGATACCCCAGAACAAATAAAAAAGTCTTTCGTATTGCCCACAGGGAGAAGCGATCAGAAACTGTGATAGTATTTCCTTCACTGTGAATTTATTTCTCGCATTTCATAGATAGAAATGAAAATTTCCAAAACTTACCCTGTTGAAGGAAAAAAAAAAACCCCAAATAACAAAAAATAATTAAACTTTACAAAATAAAGAAGAGCAATTTAACTTATGGCACTCCAGTTGCAAAATGTCTGTCTTGAGGGAAGACATATCTGCCATGATACAAATTATGTTATTTGAGGGGGTGTTCTTTAAGAAAAGACAGAGGGAACTTCTATTAGGTTCTGATTGTCATTGTGTTAGGAAAATTACAGCTTACTGAGATATTTCATTAAAAAGAATTCTGCCACTTGAAACATTGATTTCTTGTCTGCCTTAAGGTTGTTCAGCTTTTGAGACAGAAGAGATGACTATAATCCTTTGCTCTGACCCTATGAATAAAATGGGCCATAGTAATTCACAAAATTATTCAAGCCACAAGCTGAAGTGTGGCTTTTGGAAAAGTGCCCAGTACGGAAAAGTAAAGAGTGTCTCAAAATACCAATAAAATAATGCCTGGACAATATTTGACACTTATATTTGAGGTGTCAAGGAGAGCCTAAAAGGTCTTGAAGAGGCCCAATCTATTGTTCTTGTGGTTTTGGTTTTTCTTTTTTAATGGTGGTGTCAGCTGGCTGTAGTTGATGCCTGTAAATTGTTACCATAGAAGAAAAGTGCAGGGAGCATTACAAGCATCTTCCCCAAATTTTTTTACCCCACCCCTCCCCTCCCCCAGTATTACCTGGAGTTGCCTTGGCCCTGGATTTTACCCTTTCTTTGAAATGTGCTTATTTCCTTTTTTTTAAGTGCAGGGACTCACTGGAGATGAACCTCACACAATGAACCCCAAACCTGAAATCATTTGTAGGGAAAGCTGAGACTCCCACAAAGTTCACTCTTGTGCTTAATTCAGAAGTCAAGAATGGATTTGACTAACTTAATAAAGGAGTTAAGGAAACTGAAATAGTACAGGGCTCTTATGAAACACTTAAACAAAGGTTTACAAACTTTCTCCATAGATAGAACTGAGGCAAGCACTGTAATCTTACAGGAGTTTGTTGATGAAGTGGCTCAAGGGATAAAACTGTAAAAACAAATTACAAACTCCTTCCACCCATACCCAAATATCCATGGGAAAAGGTGCACCAGTAATTAGAGTTCCCTCTTCCTTGTTATGGTATTTATTTGTCTGTTTTATGATTTCTTCCCCTATAAAGTTGAATTTGGATATTAGTCTCCTTTAGGAAAATAAATCCTGTAGCTATTGTTACACCACTTCACAGGACAAATACCCATGCAAGTAAAGGGAAACCATCTTAAATGTCTTTCCTGTACTCTGAGCTTTGTACTTTTGAGCAATAGGTAAAGATTTTTCTAGTGTTTGATCCTGTAATGGTCAATGTCCTGCCTTTTAGGCCTCTAAACTTCAGTATGATATTTAGGCTTGCTTCCTCTCTTTCTTTCCCTGCCCTAGTACCCACTCTAACTCACTTTGCAACACCTGCTGGGAAACAGGGGTATTATTATGTGAACAAAATACTTGAAGAAAGACAGAGTTCAAGCTAAAAAACCCCCACATTCCCCAAGCTACCTCTATCAATGAAACCAGACACTTTTTACAGAACTAGGACAGTGGAAACCACAAAACATTTCAGCTCCAGCCCACAAACACACAGCTCAATGCAAGTCCTCAAGTGAATACAACTTGCTCTCTTTGACTTTTACACGTTGGAAAACCTACTCTTAAATACCAAAATGAATAACCTTTCCAACCATCTTCACTGATAAAAAACCACACATGCCATTTGTATATTCTCCTAGGAGGCAGAAATACCATTTCAGGAATCTACCTGCCTATAATTAGAAAAGAGTGGTGGTGTCCAAGGTGGAGATAACAAGTAGAATAATGACATGTTGTGTTGTGCTGAACTGAGGCAACGTGACAAGAACTTCAACCATGATGGAGTGACAAAGCTCCTTTTAATGCTTATTGTAAATCATGGTACTGCACTATCCAGAAATGGCTTACTCCCATTTTTCATTGAAATGAGGGGGAACTCTAATTAAAGGAGCACCAGTTCTCTTTAGAATTCTCATTACTGATGTTCCTAATGTTTCCAGTTACTGAAATCCAGATTTTGTATTGTGCCTGCAGCTTGTTGTAAATTGTTCAGGGCTTCTTGGTCCAAAGTGAGAGTAAGCAATATCTTAGCAGCAGTTATCATCCCTGTGCACCCTGAAAATCAGTGAAGGAAAGCACCACAACTGGAGAAAGATCTCTGTGCTGGAGTTCCCACAGATTTGGTCTCTTGCCTGGATGTTCCTGGTGTGGGTGGGTTCCTGCAGGAGCTCACTGATGAGGATCGGGGTGGTGCTGTGTGTCACTGCTCTGCTTCCCTGTGTGGCACAGACGTGGAATGGCTGGTTAGACCATGACTCTCAAACAAACACAACCCCCTCCATCCACCTGAACCCCCACAGCACCAAACCTTGGGAGATGTCTCTTTCTGGTGGATCTGTGACATACAGAAGTGAACATTGCAGTGGCAGAGGATTGTTATGCAGCTCCTTCAGTTTTACCTTAGCAATACAAGTTCTCTGAAGGCCCCTGTGAATTACGTGAGGATGGATCTTTTAGGATAGTGCAGATATCAGGCAAGTTAACCCTGATTTATGCTGAAACAAGTGGTTTCTCCTCTTCACAGTGTGTCAAGATCAAATTTAATTTGCAGCGAGGCAAAAGTGTTCAGTAAGCCAGTCTTGCCTAGAAGAGAGTATGTCTTAGCTTTTGAGCTTTTGTCACAAAACTGAATTTTCTGAACCATTACAGGGAAGGAAATGTTGTTTGTAAAAATTCAGCACTTGCATCTTTCAATTAAGAGCTAACAGATTTCACCTGCATGCTTCTCAATCACTCCAAAGTCAGTCTTGTTTTGCTTTGTATTTCCAAAGACAGAGAGGGAAATCAAATTAAATTTGTGCATGTTATACATCTAGAAATATCCCCACACAGAGAAATGTAGGTCCTTCAGCTCACCCAAAAGTAAGAAGAACCTCTCTGAAGAGCTGATGCAGTGCTGTTTGCTGTCTGGTGTGGTTCACTGAGGACGTGATCCTGGGCATGGCTCTGTTACACCTTTGTCATTCTTAGCAATAATTACAGATGAGCTGGCAGCTGTGTGTAGGGACTGGTGGTGCTTGTGAGTCAGACTGGAGGAATCAAGCACTGCATTTTTGCAGCAAGGTTCTAGATTTTGTTGGGAAGTAATGGTACAACTTGCTGCAAATATTGTCCCCCCACAGGTCACTGTGTAGCTGAATATTTTGGTGGGTTACATGTATTGTTACTTCATCCTGTGGCAGCTGTTGCTGCAGTGAGAGGCTGTGGGGCCTTTCCTGGGAGTGGAGGGATGAACCTCTGCATGGGCTGCATCCAAGAGAGGATGTACTACCTGCTTCCAAAGGCACACCTTCTTTTCCTGACATTTAAGACTGGTTAAACCCAGGTCCAAGTGTGCTATTTATTACCTAAAATTATATTCTAAGTGGCTTCTAAACCTGGCTTAAAATTACAAATGATCTTGGCACTTACTGCATTATTGCAATGTTTTTGTCTGTGAACAAAGCAAGCAGATTTCAAGTTAGCATCAAAGACACGTGATTTTGAGATAACAAACAGTTTTTTCATGGTCCTGCTGAAGCAATGGATCACATTTAGCCTGTGGAAAGATTAATATAGATATCATGTGACATCTTTGTGACCACTACTAAAGCACAGTGCTCTGTCATGTCATCCCTCACCCATTTGTCAACCATACCTAATTGATTAGGCTACTGTAACATTTTTATTCTGCACGTGAAGTTCCCTCCTCAGCAATCTCTCCCTCCCAAAATGTACATTCATCATTAATTACAAAATCAATGGGAGAGATGGTCTGGACATATACAATTGATAGCTTCCCTCTTCAGATTAGCATAACCTCCCAATTCATTACGTGGGGTGAATAATACGGTTGCTGCCACCATGAAAACAGGCAGGTCACCTGCTGTAAATTTCTTAACAAAACGTGGTGTCATGAGCCTTTCATTTGCTGAGTGTTTACTGTGTGTTTGGAGGAGTCCAACTTCTTTCTGAGCCTCTCTCTTGGCAAAGAAACAATCATAAATTTAGACAAATAAATGCTTAAATGTTGAAAGACTGAGAAGTTCCATCTGAAAGCTCCAGTGCTTAAAGTGAATCCTGCAGAGTGCTGACGCTGCAGCTGTGAATAAGATATTAAAAAAAGATGAAAGGATCAAAAAATTTGGTCCCTATAAACCCAGTGATATTTCTTGCATGAGAAAGGTGATGGGAATTTAGGCCACAGTGTGCATACTTTCCTGTGTTTTAGCATATTAAAACATTGAAATCTCCCAGAATTTTTTTTCTCCTCTCTGTACTATATTGGGATTAGAGTTTTCCATTCCCCTTTTCTCAAAGAAAATACACTTTCAATCACATTTTCCAAAATAGCCTCTATGGGTTTTGGTAGCTACCCACTTATAACTTTACAAGTCAGGTCAATTATGAAATAGATGCAACATTTCCTGTAAGAGTCAGAAATGTAACTACTTAAATAAGTATTCCTTTAATAGAAGGATAGAAGACTGACACCCTTTTTTTTTTTTTTAAGATGACAATTGAGGTTCAGGTTCTGATATTGTTCTCCGTGTTCTACCTTACTCCAGTAGCTTCACTAAAATTAATTGGACACCTTGGGGAATAAGGAGGTGGACAACAGAGTCCTCCTGTCACTGCCAGGACACTGGAATCTTTATGCTGAATAAAACTTATCACAAGATATACATATATATGAAGCATGTATATCTTAAATTCTAAGATAGGAAGGATGATTTAGCCATTTAAGTAAAGGGAATTTACGCTTGCAATTCCCATAAACATAAACAGAGATTGTATTGGAGTTTTAGGGGGAGTAAAACATCATTCCAAATTAATTAACTGCAAGAGAGCCATTCACCTCAGCAGGATTTGGACCAGGTTTCAAGTGATTTAGTGACTTTAATGGACTTTATTCCAGGGATTATAAAATCATGCATTGTAATGTTTAAATTTGGATTATAAAACAAAAGGTAGGAACTGAACCGAAGCGTTAGAAAATTGTCATCTGTAATAAATAAATTAGGCACAATACCTGAAGCACGGCTAATACTAATATCCACAACAAAATTCAAGCCAGACTATGAGTAAGAGTATTGACAATTGTCTTCCTTGTTATTAAATGGTAATGTAATTATCTATGTGTTAGAGGTCAATAGAATATACAGATGGTTGCAAACATGCCTTAAACCAGACATGTCTTTATCTAGTTTGGTATGAACAGAAATTTATGATCTGTTTTTATTAGCACTTCTGGATTGTCCCTTGAACTAATTTTGCAAAACTCCCAATGTGATTGCCGTCCACAGTTTTTATTTAGATCTCAGTGAGGAAAATTACTGCAATCTCTTGCTCTTCAGATGTACATTCTGAGTCAGATATTCCTTTCCCGAAAACTTTCCAATAGGATTCACTGGTGAAAATCCAATTGCAAAATCAAAGTCTTTCTCTATTGAAATTATGATGTCTTTCAGCCCACAAAATAAGGGCAGAGTGCATGTAGTGATTGAAGCCATACTTCTAGTGGTAGTTCCCTGTCAAATATCTGTTTCTATTATTTGTTTCAGTGTTATTTCTCATGTTCCAAATCATGGGGCTTTCCTGTATTTGTCAGCTCCTCAGTCATCTGGCAGGCTTTCCTAGCTGTTGTTTTCCAGTAACCAGAATTCCAAGATATTACCAAAAACCTTGCCAGAACCCCTTTGTGTCACTTCAAATAATTCCTGCCCAGCGTCCTGGGGTGCTCTGCAAACCTCAGCAGCCGTGTGTGCACCTTTCCTGCCTTACCCACACTGAATATCCTGCTGTCCCTGCAGCAGCACGTGGAAAAGGGAAAGACAGATGAACCCCATTTGATTATTTCTGCATGAAAAAGGTTTTCTTAGCTAAATAGAGGCCCTTTTTGTGAAAAAATCCCTTACAGACTATTGGCCTGTGTAACTACATTTATGAAATTTTCTAAAAACACATTACTGACTTGTTTGTGATGCATTGTTGCTACATTTTATTATATAAATATGTACTTAGGAGCCTTTATAAAATGCAGATTATTGACCTAGTCCTATAAATATTTACTCAAAGTTTTAAAACTCCAGTTATTTGACCTGATTGTATGGCTATTCATTCTTAAAAAAAAAGAAAAAGCCCCTGTAGTATATCTGTATTGGGAATTAAAACAAAAGTAAGTTTAGAATTGCCTCAAAAAGCTGTTAAAAATACTTTCGGAGTAATTTCATACTTCACACATTGTGTGTTTCTCTTATAGTATTATAGCTTGCAAAAATTTTTTTTGTTTAAAATATTAATTTCTCTTTTTTTTTAATAACAGGAAGAAAAAAAAATGAAATATGTTTCATTTCTAGAACTTGTTTTCTAAGTTTCAGCCCAGAGCAAAATTTTTATGGTTGAGTTACAAACCTCTGAAAATAGGGGTTTACAATGGAAACACTGACACCACTTTAACTATGGCAGCACTGGCAGAGCAGTGTAATATACACTAGAAATAGAAAGCAAGATTAGAGATGACATTTAGGACATGAGGCCTTCTCCAGGCTGTGGGAAAAATAACTGTGTTCTATTTTTTTCCACAGCCTGAAAAAGGCCTCCTGGTCTAAGTGTCATCTCTAATCTTATTTCCCATTCGTACTGTGTATTTAACTAACTCCTTTTTTAATTGTTATTGACAGCAATTTGTTGCAGTTTTAAGTACCAAGCCATGTCCAAATCACAGTTTCCCTGGCTAGCACCTGTCGAGGTGGTGGGGAGGGTACCAAGGAGTACTTGGCTGATATCTGTGTCCCAGAGAAGCCCAGTCCCACAGCTGTAGGTGCTGCTCTGGGTCAGGCAGAGCCCCTCAGCCCTGTGCCAGCAGGCACTGCACGGTGCACATGTGCAAACTGCATTTTCTAAGGGCAGAGAAAAGCCTGACAGTCAAATGCACTTACCCTGCAGGGTCTGGAGTGGTAATCAGAGCAGGCAGGTACTCAGGTACAGTGATTTCCACACCACTTCTGGAGCAGGCCACATTTCCCACCATTTAGCCTTGATCCAGGCTCCTGCATGCTCCAAAGTGATAATGTCCTGAAAACTAAGAAATAGTTTGGTAAGATGTGACTCTGGACTAGGCTGCCTTCATCACAAAGCCATGGTGCTAATATTGTCAGGAAGATCTCACTACCAGTGTGGCCCTCCATGAAAGCAGGGACTTGTACTGTCTCCAAAAAGGTAGCTAAGATCAAGGGATAAGTTTTAGATTTCTCTGTGTTAAACCCTTTTTCCATGCTTAGGCATTCTCTGACTCATAGCTGCTTCAGTTTCATATTCACTGCATTAAATGATAATTCCCTGTATACATTTATGGCCTTTTAATGCCTACTGTGCTACAGCATTGCTTTGCAGTGATCTTGCAATCTCCATTCTCAGTGTGGGGTAAAAAGGAGCAATAAGGAAAGAAAATGGCACTGCAGAACAAATGCAATGGTAATTACTTCTTGCTCCCACCAGAAAAAAGCCAGTAGGAGATCCATATCCTGAGGGTGATCAGTCAGACAGAATGCATCTATGTTGCTTGAATAGTCAAGGTAGAAACTTATTCTACATTTGAACTGCATTTTCAGTACTCATCAGATCAATTCTTTTTATTGGTGTACTCACAGTAGACAAAGATACTGGCAGCTACTGCCCATTCTCCAAGAAATGTATCCTGCAAAGTCAATAATAGAGGCAAATTTATTGCTGAAGCAATTGCCTAGTGAAGGTGCTTCATTCCAGCACTGTGAAAGCTGGTAGGGATAAACATGACCTGTTCTGTGTGTACATGTAAGTAGGTGTATAATTTTGTTTGTAAGCACAGTGTCTTCTTGGCAGGTACTCTGCAGCCAGCAATTGCCAGCTGCTAAATGTTCAAAGAAACATGATGTGAATTGTTCTCCACATTGGGAGAGGGGCCAGGAAAATACATTTAATATAATCAGTGGATTCAATTCTGACAGCAGAGATGTAGAAAAATTGGCTTACCTGTGAACATCTTTTGGATTTTAATTTTCAGAAAAAGCAGTTAATAATAACAACTATTCTCTCTTGCACAAATAATACATCATAAAGCCAGAAAAATTGAAATATGTATTATTTGGTAAAGTTGAGCTTTCATGTTCATTTTTCTACAAGATTTTGACATTGTTATTGGCACAATACTTCATTCTACTTTGTGTTGTTTATAGATCCAGGAAAATGTCATATACTTTCTTTAATCCTTACAAAATATAAACACTCTTTTAAACGTGTTCTTTTCTGTGGTTAGATCTCTGACTGAACAGTACTTTTTGCACAAGCCAAATGCATGATATAGTCATTTGTCAAAAAGTAGCATGTAGGTTTGAAATGCCATTAATTACTGAAACTGCTGTAAAGGGCTGGTAACCACAGTACTTGTGCACAGGCAACCACTGGGACACAGAATGTTCTTCCAAAAGCACCTTGGTCATACAGGGCTGTGAGTGTGGCACATGAAGAAGAGGTGGATCAAAAGTCTCTGTTGGGAAACCAAAGCCTGCACTTCAGGCTAGCTGTGCCAATCCTTGAACATGGAGTGCTGTTCCTGTCAGAACACTGTGTTACACCAGCCACTCTGTCTCACTTGTGACAGCCCCTAATCATATTTTTGGGCAGAAGAGCCAGACTAGTAGTTTCTGAGACAAGATATTCACAGAAGCTGTGAGGAGTTAACCTGAAAGAACTCTGTTACAACAGTACAGTGGAGTGAGTTGGCACTGCTGATAATCTCACCTGGCCCAGCCCAGTGTGAAGCAGCATAACTCTGGTATAAATGATTATATGAGTTTCCATGCAAAAACCAATTTAACTAAGTGCACAGTATTGCACCTTCTGTTGCCCTGGCACAGCCCTTTGTCCAGGTGATTCTATCCCACCCAACCTGAAACAAACATTGGGGCCTGCTGTTTTGTAGAGGGAAGGAATGTATTTACTAAACAAAGCTGATGGCTGGCAGGCATAGATCTGTAGCTTTCAAGATCACACCAGCCATTCAAGTCCTTGACCCAGAAAAAAACCTTACATTCTTTTTGTGGGGACAGTAAGTGACCTTGGCAGGACTGTGGCAGTGGGTAATATCAAGTCAACACTAGTACTTTTCTTCTGTTTGCTCTTGAAACATTTTGTGTGATGATTCTTACATGGTAAGAATCTTACATGGTACTACATTATCCCCCACATTATCAGAGACAGCATATTAACTCTGAGCTGATAACATGCAAGGGAAGAGAGAACATGGCAAAATTTGCCTAGGTTTAGCACTAGCTCTGACTTTCCAACACACAAAAATTTAAAATTCATTGTTGGGAAATTAGGCAAAGCAGACCGGCCTCCTGGCACAATTTGCTGAAGCAAAAGTCCTGAGCTTCACACAACTCCGGGTCCAGCTTATCCAATTCCAGCAAAACTGCATGGCTTCATGCTGTATTTCTTCCTCTGAAAGTCAGTGTTGATATTTCCTGGTGATTTATTTCCTTCTTATATACCATAGAGATGTGACAGTGAAAGCTGGTTGCAGTGTGCATGCACAGCACGGGAGTTATCTCCTCCCAACAGCAGGTCCTGTTCTTCATCACTTTGTTCATAGGAAGCATTAGGAAGAATGTTAAAATGCTAAATTGTGAAGATTTACAGCAACATTTTTCTATGATAACCTTATATTTATGCTAATTGGAAGCTACTTGTAGTGTCATGCTGGTCTTATAGTACTACTACACATAATCCATTTCCATCTTACAGCTTGGGAGGCACATTGGCTGGAGTTGACTGAACAGATTTTACTGTGTGATGAAGATATATTCCTCTAGACTCTCATTGGTTGCTTCTCCTCCTTGATGAATCTTTTCCTTTAAGTCACTTTAGGAAGCAGCACTACTGGGAAGCAGCAGGAATCCTCCTGCAGGAGATGAGGATTCATGTCAGGATGACACTGCTGAGGATTCACAGTACATCAACACAGGTAACACTGTCCTTTCTATTTTGTGGTCCCTTTGGCTCAGGCTTCAAAGCTGACCATCAGCTCTCATTTCTACGTGCCCTGACTCGAGTCTGAAATTCCTGAGTGGCTGGAGTTGGCTCCTCGCTCCTTTACTTCACTCTCATTTTCTGTGCCCTACACATTCTCTACTCTGCTCGAACAGAGATTTGAATCACAATTTCCCAGAGGCCAGAGAGTGCCTTAGCCACTATCAAATAGGTTTGCAGTACTCCTTTGTCTGGTTCAGGGACTGTTTTGCCATTCAGACCAGACTGAAATGTCCTGGCAGACAGAGAGCCTGGCTCAGTCCAGGACTGCCAGTTACCAGGTGCTCTGGGCACTCAGCTGGTGAACATGTTCTTGCTCTGACTAAGAAGAATCTGCCAATCATTCTGAAATCCTCTCCCATTGGATCAGATGTGTTACTCTGTGGGAAAGTCACATCTGAGAAGCCTCTCAGAAAAAATACTGATGTGCCTAAAGCCCTTCTACATCTACTGACATCTCATCTCTTTTTACTCTCTTTGGTATCTTTTTCTGGAAATCGAATCCTCTGCATGCATTCTTGGGGAAACCTGCCTTGACAAAGATATGTAATGATCCAGAGTTTCTGGATGCTGACACTAAATCAGATTTTGCAAATGTTGCTGGTAAGCTGTCTTATCTTCCCTGGGTGCTGCTCATTGCAAACAGGAGAGGTTTTCTCTTTAGTTTTAAGAAAGCACCTCTCTGATTTGCAAATTAAACTATTAAAAAATAAAATGAAAAGCTTGATATTACTGTATTTACTTGATAAAGCTGTATATTACAAAACCCCTTAACTATATCATGATTTCGCAATACTTTTATAAGAATTAAGTTAGAAAGTCTTACATTGAAACTGCTATGTTACAGACAGAATATTGCCTAAAAAAGACACTGTTAACTTATGGTAGTGGGTAATGCCAATTCTTGCAGTCTGGTCTTAATCTTCCTTTGAACATTTGTTAGGGAAAATATGTAGAATTGATTAATTTCTGAAGTATAATAATAGCAGCAATATTATACTGTAGTGAAGGTTATTTTGCATAACTTTAAAACATTTACAGAAGGCTCAACATTTGGTGCCTTAATAGAGAAGTATCTTCCCAGTAACAATTAGTGTTTTGTGGTGCCTGCTGCAGTAGCTGTCACAGCCCTGAGGGTCTCAGTCCGTGTTTGCCATGCACAGGGCACCATGCAGTGCCCCCACCTTGGCTGGGGTCAGTCCCAGGGTGCTGGCTGAACAGCTCAGAGCTCAGCTGTGACAAGTGCACAAGCTGGGTGACAGTGTCCATGCTAATGTCTGCAGGAATTTGCACAGGGGGAACAGGGCAATGGTGAGAGCATGGAATAAATCAAAGTGTGAAAGCAACTGCAGTCAAATGTCACACCCAAGCACTCAGGGGCCTGGCATGCTGTTTGGAGCTAGGTTGGGGTACCTGTCAGCGTGGCATTTTCTTTCTGTTGCTGAAGAATAATGTTATCTGAGGATAAAACCTGAGGAGCACAGATGGTTGTTATACAGACCTGACCCTCTAAACCCTTGTCATGGCAAATTATTCCATTGATGTAAATGGCATTACTCCTATGTAAAAATCTGTTATATTATCTAATTATTCCATTGTTGAAGTTATCTCTTGAATACTGTTTTGTTGCTTTGTGTGTGTGTGTATGTCTATACTTCTGTAATTAAATAACATTATCTGTGGTTCAGACTCTGTCATAGGCTAACAGTACTGCAGTCACAGACATTATGTAGGACTGTAGGATATAAATTCTCATTTTATGAGAAATTAGAAACATTATTTCTGCATTTTCTAAACAAAGAGATATAAACCCTCATTTGGCCTTGGAATTTTGTTTGCTTGCCCAGAGTCCAACACCTGTCTGCAGTCTAATGCTTCCTTTTGTAAAAGCATAGACATTGAGGACTTTTGGTTGTGGAGCAAGAAGAGTTTAAACCGTAAGCAAGAGTAAAACAGATTAAAATTTAGAATCAAGCCTTACTTGTTTTTACCTGTTGTAAATTACTTTATGTGTTAGGATGCAAATCTCTGAGCATTTCTTGAAATACTGATTGTTTAAATGTAAATCATTTTTTCTGCTGCTATTTCTGTTGTCAGACAAGCCTCTACACTCTGTGAATCTGTCATGAACAGAGGCCTTACCCCACTCATTGTCTTAGGAAACAGCCATCCTGGCTTCAGAAACATCAAAATAAGGTAAGTTGCCCTCAGATGGGAATCTTGCAGCCAAGAAATTGACTCAATTGCTTAACTTTACCATGTACCTCACTATGTCACTGTGCAGTTTGGTTAGAAAACACTTTTCACTTCTTTTTGTCTACATAGAACTGGAGCCAAACCCTTGGAAATCCCTTTTATCTAGGAAAAGATTAAGAGAAAACATTGAATCCCTGCCTTCCTTCAGTTTTGAGGGGAAAAAATTGCAATTTTTGTATAAAAGCCATGCAGTTCAGCCCTGAGCCTGGCAACTTTCAGTAGTTGTAGTATTTGGGCATTATTTAGACCTTCTCATTTACAGTTTACTCAATTATTTTTAATTTGAGGATACCTTTTTCCTGGGAAAACCTGAAATGTTGGAGTAGAAACTATCCCTGGCATGGGGTTTGAAGCCCTGGGCCACATGCCCACCCTTAATTTTTGAACCATGCTGGCATTACTGGACCAGGTAGTGGCAGGCTGGTTGCACAGAAATGTGCCATGGTTTTTGAAAACTAGATTCCTTCTAATTAAAAACACTTTGTGAATTCTCTGAAAGGAAAAAAAAATCTTAGCATGGCTGATTTCTATTATAGCTGTCACTGTCACACTATGGATTCAGCTAACTGAACCATTTTTTATGAATAACATTTAGTTTGAATTCTGGTACTTTTAATTGAGTGAGTATTTTTTCATTATTTTACCAGAGATGGGTTGCAATAAATCTGACCATAATGTTTCTGATCCAAATTTTTTTTTAAAAAACAGAACCAATGTGATGACCTGCAAATGTTTTGCTTTTTTTTGGGCTATTTACTCTAGAATTCTCCTCTAGTAGGAACATTCTTCACTAAAGGCTGAAAAACAATGGTATTAGTCCTAGGTTCTCATACACAAAAGCTATGAGGAAAAAAAGCATGGAACCATTTTCACAAATAACAGACCAGCCCAGAGCTCTTCCTAAAAAACAATGCAAGGAGATTTTCTACAGCTGTCCATGCAGAAAACAGACGATTCATGTGGTTTAATATTTTTTCACAGAAACATTTTTGCCTCTGCTATAATGGAACATTCATCACTGCCATTTATCTGAAGGAGCTGATCCACAGAGATTGTTTGGAGCTAATTTTCTAGAGTTCTACCTGAATCTCACTGCGTGTCCATGTGACTCATAGTGTTACAGTGTTACAGACAGTAACTTGTCTGGTGACAGGAGAGGAGAGCTCTGTATGTCAAAATGAACAGGCCTGACACCATAAATGTTAATCCAACAATGCCAGTGAAGCACAGTACAAGCTAATTCTGACATTCATTTTGGAAGCTGTAATTTAATTCAGTCATAAATGAGCGTAGTACAAGTATTAATTTGAAGTCACTTTTATTTCTCATCTGCTGGCTAAAGCTTGCAAACAATAGGGGAAAGGTCTTGCTATACTGCTACAAATAAGTAAACAGTCTTTTCTGCCAAGAAGACTCCAGTGTAAATGCAGAGTCAGGGAATAATTTTTTGACTAATTTATCCTGCATATGGATACTTGGAAACTACAGATGCTACATAACGATCTCTATCTACAAATATTTCCCAAAGGACAAGAGAACTTCAATTGCACCAAGTTTATAATAAATCATTGCCATGGACTGCTGCTAGCCCACATTAGAGAAGCACTGTGGACAGGGTGAGGTGTGAGTGAGCAGTCTGGCTCAGCCTTAGGAGCACAATTCCCACCTGATATCAAAGCAAGGCAAGGTCAGAAGTTGGGAAGAGGATATAGAAGAGAATGAAAACCTCAATCTATCAGAAAGCAGCTGCCAGAACTTCTCTGTAAATATTTCCCTGCCTTCCCTTCTCTCTTCCTCCCCCAGTGCTTTCTCCCGGGGCTGTTTTCCTCCTCTTCCATGATTCTGTGCATACCACCAACCCCTATCCCAGAGACAGCAGGAGTGCAAGGAAAAAAAGGCTGCAAAATGAACTCTCTGTATTTACACTGGTTTCCAGCTTCTTCTATGAACAGGCATATGGTGTTAATCTAAACTGTCCAACACATTAGTGGGAGGGAAGTAGCACCCAGAGGATTATTACAACATTTTACCTGGCAGATGCCACCATATTTATTGATATGAAAATTTCCTCCCTCTGTATCAGCCACTGAAACCTCCCTCTGTGAAATTCTCTTTATTTTAGGCATAGCTCTGTTAAAATATTTTGTTAAACTCCTTAAGTTTTACTGTGTCTAAAATGTACATTCATTATTCAGGAAAGGTTATCACTAAAGTCAATAGAATTTTAAATTAATGAATGATGTGTTTATTGTCGTTGGCTGGTTGAACACATTGCATTTTTATGAGTATTTTCTGTGGGCTACATATATATGTGTCCATATGTATGCACAGGTATATATATATATGTATTAGTATAGATATATATATAGATTTGTATATTTGTGTATATATGTATTTTTGATTTTGATCTTCAAACCTGTGTTTTTATATCAAATATTCCTGAAGAGAATACTAAAATTAATTAACAGTTGCACATCAAAATCCTAAAACAGAGGGCCAAAGTATCATTGAATTAACTTCCAGATAACCTGAAATGTGTAATAGTGTCAAGCCAAATCTGGAAAGCATTTATAAAATAATGCAGAATATATTTGAAAAAAAAATTAAAAATCAAAGTTTCCTTATTTGTCTTTTAAATAGAATATTTTGAAATAGATTTCCTACAGTTTTTATCAAATAACCAGAGCCAATATAAATATGAAGAAAACAGGTCAAAGACAATTTTAAAGGCATCTTTTGAAAAGACAAACACTTTCAGTTTGGTTTTACTTTCACAGGGAAAATCTATATTTAATTCCATCAAGCCCTGGGTTTTCAAATATTTTGTGGTTCTGGCTTAATTCCAGAAAGGGGAAAAACTTCAAAGGTAAGGGTCAAGCCTCCAATACGACAGAGCTGGGTAAAATTAAGGATGGTAACCTGTTGTGATAGACAGTAGGGAGGGAGTGATCTCTGACCCTGGATTTCCTTCCTTTTGCTCAAATCATAACAAACCTCAAACACAGATGAATTTCTTTTGCTATTGCAATAACATGCCTTTTTATTTTGGAAGCAAATAAAGTCTAGAATGTCTGCATATGTGTATTGGTAATAAAACATTTCATACTCTAAGATAGCTACAAAACTTGACTCCCCTTTCCTGGGGAACTGTTCTGGGTTCTTTGTGTCTAAAGTTCCTTGAAAACACCCTTTTCTTCCCTTTGGCCAGCATGGGAATGTGATCATTATATCCAGTGACATGCAGTACCATGTTCTACCTCTAATAGGAATGGTATCTGAGAAAAGTCAAGGTTCACACATGGAAACATCACTGATAAATCCATTGTTAGAGCTTGAGAAACTGGACAACGTTTTGGGCTCAAAACCAATCACCTTCAGTGTAATTTTCTATAGCAAGGCAAGTCAGTGGACAGGCAGAAAAGATTGAGGGAGGGGTGTGGAAACCACACATGTTGCTACATCTTATAGGTTAAAATTTTTCTGTCTCCATCTGTTCCTTGAAGGGAAAGTTGGATTTTGTGAGCATACTTTTTCCACAAGAAACTATCTGCTTTCTGTAGAAAATTAGAGCTATTCATCAGACAGCCAAACACCTGCAAGCCAAATATTTCTGGCTGAAAGTATCGATCCTCTCAAGAGGATGGGAGTTTGGTGCTTTGTTTCCATGCTCTTTGTGAGGGGCTCACAAGTGCCACATTTTCAGTGTCTTGTGTGGCTGAGCTCGAGTGGGGACAGGAGCACACGTGACAGTAGTGCTGCCATGGAACAGAATTTGGGTGTGAGCTGATATCCCACTCCACTCCTGCAAGACTAGGATCTGCCTGCAAGCAAGCCATGGCAGTGGGGATGCTCAAGGACCTTGGGCTGGAAAAAACTCCAGGATCAGGTTAAGCAGACATGGATTCTGATATAGCACCACAGAGAACCGTGGTATCTTCAAGTACCTAAACCTACCATTTGCATGGTTAATGTTTTTTACTGTGAGTTTTCAGATGGAACCTTTGTTATTTTACTGTTATAAAAACAAATCTTCTCAGATTTTCCAATTAAAACCAGATCAATAAGCTCAAATAGTTTTTGGAAAGTAATGGGCCTCACTCTGCTCCATTAAACTCAGTGACATTAATTGGGCAGTAGATTACCTAGAACAGAGGCTTGGTAATGCTTGAATTTAGATTAGATGTAAGAAAGAAGTTTTTTACAACAAAGGTGGTAAAACACTGGCACGGGTTGCCCAGAGAGGTGCCCCATCCCTGGAAACACTCAAGGTCAGGTTGGATGGGGCTCTGAGCAGCCTGGTTGTTGGAGAGGTCACTATGTGTTGCAGGAGGTTGGAATAGATGGCCCTTAAAAGTCCCTTCCAGCCCAAACTAGTCTCTGAGTCAATAGATATTTGTTAAGGGTTCTAACTACCATTTATTTTTTCAGAATTGCTTTTTAGTTTTGGTCAAATTGAGTTTTGAAATACAGCTGGCAAAATAAAAATAAGAAAAGTATAATTCTTTTTCAACCCAAAATATTTAGTTTTGCTTGAAAAGAATGGCTTCATTTTTGACTTTATGCTGTTTCATGTGTTTAAAAGCTTTTTCTCTTTCCTTTTAAAATTTAGAGCACTTTAAAAATGGACAGATTAAAAGCTTGTTTTGAAAGTTTTTGGAAGTGTTTTGGCAGTTCTAAAATGAACCACTCCATTTTGAAAATACTAAAATGAACTGCTTAGACATTTTAATTTTTTTCCTGCATTGTTTCATGTGGGACTATTTGCTAAATTCCATTCAAATTCATGAAGAGTCTCACTAACCCTGCAATTCATTTGTGTGGTGTATTTATTATTTGTCAGACAGCAGTCATTCATTAAACTCTGCATCAGTTCAACCTTAAATAATGGGAGAGAATTCTTAATAGGGCCTTGTTCTTACACAGCTACCATTCTCACTCCCCTTGTAATTACTGCCCTAAGGGACACTCAGCTGTGCAGAGCCACATTTACCCCTCTGGGAGAAGAGGTGGCAAGACAGACCTCAGTCTCCTGAGCAGGTGTTGCTCCCTCCTCTCCACACAAGAGAGGAGGTCCTCCTGGAGTACCCATATCACCCTTACAGCTCACACCAGGGTTTCTGTAGCCTCTTGCTAAGCTCTGCCTTTCTGCCTCTGGCTGCTCCTGCCATCAAAGGATGACTCTTTGCTGTTCACTATATGTGGTCACTGCACTTCTTATGCTTTATTACCTTCTTTCAAACCTTTTTACCATTAGTGAAGATTGGGCTGTTTATACTCCAACTGGTTGAAATGTTTCTAAAAGCCATTCACCTGCAGTAGCAGTCAACAGCTGGCATGCCAACATTTTTGTCTTTTCTGGCTGCTCAGCTTCACCAGGGCTATTCACAGCTTGCACTTTGCTAAGGTCGTTGGTATCACCCTTACACGTTTCCTGTATTACATGAGGATCAGGTTCCAGTAGTTAACAAGTCAAAAAATATTCCTGGGGGAGGAGAGGAACTAGGTAGATAAGTGTGTTCCACATGTGCACTTTATTTTGGGAATTGCTGCCTTCATCCATGTGAGAAATAATTGTCATCAAACATAGGTCTGAAATGTGGGGCTCCAGATCCCACAGAAATGCCTTTGTACTCTGAATGTTCCAGTCCAGCAAGGCCAGAGTATGATGGGATGTCAACTGCTGGCCACTGCTCAGTGCCTGGATGTATAAATAGTCTCTGGGTCAAACTTTGCACTACTGTAATTGGGAATAGCTCCAGTAAAATCAGTATCTCCACATTTATTCTCTTGAAATTTAAAGCCAGGTTTGGCCCACTATGTGGACAGAATCCAGCTGGAAACTAGGGCCAGCCTGACTTACAGGAGAGGAGATGAGAACGAGCTCTCCTGCAGTTAGTTAGCTTCAATCCTCACGTGTCTCCCAGATATAACTGTTCTGACCTCAGTGGAATTGATCCTAATTTATGCCACTGTAACTGAGATTGCAGTGTGCATTGTTTGAATTCTGTTGGGTGCGCCTTCTTCCAGATGGAAACTATTTGCAAACTATAACAGCCTCTTTCCTAACGTTGAGGCTTGCCATATCTGAAATTTTTGGTGGGGCAGGGGTGTGGAGAAAAGGATATAATGCCAACTTTGTGCTTCGTGTTACCTAGTGACATTAAATTCTGCAGTGTTCTGTTAAATTATCGGTGCCTAATTAGGGGATTAGAAGACTCCTATCCTCTCATTCTAATTACAGAATGTGTTCCAAGATCACCCAAAAGAAGGGAGGAGGTAGCTTTAGGAAATTCAGAATGGCAATGTGATGATTCTGTGCCTTTTTTTCTTATATGGGCGTTCCTGCTAATTTATTTTTCTTGCATCTGCAGCTTCTGTATTTCCAGCTTTACATATTACATTGCTGAAGCATTTGATGAATGGGATGCTGTGCAGCTGAAAGATCACACGTCTCAAATGGCTCACTTGGTGTTCTCAGACTGAACTGACTGGTAGCTCTCTGACAAGGGGGATGGCTGCTTTTCTCTCAGAAGAGCACTGTAACTCTTAAATGCAATATAAAGGCAAGACATTATACACACATATATAAGTGTGTCTGTCTATATACATATGTATGTGTGTGTGGTTACACGCATTTTTGGAGTGAAAAGCCACTCTGTCTTCCCGTAATTGCACTGGAAATGTTCAGTTTGTCAGCCTGACTTTTTTCCCTGTTAGCAATGAAATTTGGCCAGGAGTCCTAGCATGCCATGAGAAATCAAGCCGTGACCACATTAAGCATGAATGGCAGGGCAAGGTTAGAGCCTGTAACACTATGCTGGGGTGACCTGTTGCAGAGTTAGAGGCTGAGGTGTCAGGCTGGGTCAGATAACTATTTGCAAGTGAAGCACAGAATGAAGCTCAAAGCTGCTTTGACTATTTACTCTTTTGAGAGGTATTTAGTGAGTATTTTTTATTTGGAAAGCATATTTAGAAAACTTCAGCTGCCGGGCTTGAAGCCAACCTTCAGAAATCAAACCAGAATATTTCTTAATTTTACCTACAAATACACTCATGGCACATTCCTACTTATTTTACTTTCCAATGATTTGAAAAGCTTTTCTATAAACTCATGTACAAAGTGACTGCTGAGAGGTGTCTGACAAAGATGGAGATGTTCATCTGAAGTGAAATAAAGCACAGGATCACCCAACCAGTAACAGGAGTAGGTTGGGGGATCTTTCCTGTGACCAGCTCTAGAGCTGTTCTACTGAGCAGGAAGTTAGACATTCTCTTAAAGAAGAAAAAAACCAGAGGTGCCAGGGAATTATTTGCACCACCTGTGAACTTTCTGCCCTAAATCTGTCTCCTAAAATGCTGAATCAAATGCAGATGGAAAAAAAAAAAACAAAGACATTTTTAATTTTCAAGCCTTCTTATTAATTTGTCTTTGCTTTTTAATTTTTCTTTTTAATTTTTGATTTCTTTTGCTCACTAGAGCCTTTAGCCCAAGAGGTACGTTTGAATGCAGCATTGAAGGGAATTTGGCTCAGTGCTGTAAGGCAGGCTAGGGAAGAGCCTGGTCTTAATATAGACACAAAGCACAGTGCACGAATTGGCTTCCTGGATCCACTGAAGCACAACCTGAACTTTGCCTTGTGGAGTAGCNCTTTTTAATTTTTGATTTATGTTGCTCACTAGAGCCTTTAGCCCAAGAGGTACGTTTGAATGCAGCATTGAAGGGAATTTGGCTCAGTGCTGTAAGGCAGGCTAGGGAAGAGCCTGGTCTTAATATAGACACAAAGCACAGTGCACGAATTGGCTTCCTGGATCCACTGAAGCACAATTATAACTTTGCCTTGTGGAGTAGCAAACTCGAAGAGCACACCAGAAACTTTCACCAGGACAGGGTTGCAAAGGATCTGCTGTGTCTCACTCTTTTACAGCCACAAACGGGCTCTGGTGAAGGTCACCCATCTACACCAGCCTTGCTTCTGTCTAAGACTGCACACCTTTGTGTGGAGTCACTTATGAGTTATCTTTCTGTGAGGAGGGACAGTCTGGCTGTTTCATGCCTCAGTCAGTTGGAAAACTATTCAAACTTCATTGGATATCACTAAAGCTGATAGAAAAATAACATTTCATATTTGTACATTGTGGCTCACACTTCATGGTAAGGTCTGACCAGGGTTGAGGTGTTTGGAAGGTTTGTACTACAGCCTTGTTTAATAATATTATCCAGAGCTGGATGCTGGACATCAGTATGAGATTGATGGCAGCAGCCACTGGCCAGGGAAGTGCCACAGTTCAGCAGACTGCTTAGGGAGCTGTGGATATTGTCCCAACAGGAAAACCATCTCCTCCTATAGTGCAGAGCAGCAGAGCATTACAGAAAGCCACTTCTTGCAAGAATTTCTGGATTAGTGGCACCATGAAACACTTTCTGCATCCTAGAAAGCTTAAGATGCTGGGGATATAAAAGGTCATTAAAGGACTGCCCCAGCATAGGCCCAGCCATATCTGTTTCATTTCTGATTGACATTAGTCCAGTCTGTTCTTAAAACCCTGGAGACAGAGCACCTCCATAGCTTTGCAAAGAGCAAGATGTACCTGGGCTGGTTCTTAGCATTACAAAGCTTTTCCTGATCATGTCCAGTACCATTCTTTCTTGCTGTCAATTATGCTGTTTTCACTTCTTTTCTGCCAACCTAATTCCTTCATTTTTATACCAGCCTTTTCTGTGTGTGTAGACTCTTATCCCAGGTAGCTCTTCTGCACACTAATTATCTCTGATTATTCAATCTTACCTTTTAAGCTGCGTTTTCTAGATTTTTGGTTCTTCTCAGAGCTCCATCTGACAGCAGTCTGTCCAGTCACTTAACAACTTTCTGGAAGCCCTGTGCTCAACACTGGACCCTGGTACTGTAACTGAAGCCTTACCCTGGTTATGGGCTACTGGTGGCTCTTGCAGTCCCTCTTGCTGGGCTGCTCTCACCAGACATGCCAATGACTGCTTTCAACATTTAATTGTAAGTAGCTGAGGCTACTTATAATTAAATTAATTACTTGATATAATTAAATAATTACTTGAGGCTGAACTGATGCTAAGAGAAGCCAGACATTCATCTGGCATAAAATTGATGCAATGTCTCAGTGTCTCTAAATAATACTGACTTACATTATGCGAGCACAGTGAACAGGTTTACAAATGCCCTGGCATCACAACACCTGAGACTCCTGAGCTGTTTCACTGCAGGTGCTGCTTCTGCCAACTGCATCTGTGTCTCAATCTGAAGCTGCTTCACTGTTGTAATGGACATAAACCCCCAGTGCATGAATGATGCATGTTGGCATAATTAACACCAGTTGTTTAACCAGAAGCATTTGCTGCATGAAGTGTTAAAATCATATTACATCCAAATAATGCTGTGTTTTACTAGTTTATGGACACTAATGTTTAAAACTCTAATCAAAATATTATAATTAATGATTTAAATTCTATTAAAATATATAAGCAGTGTGTTATATTCAAAATGCCATCGGCTTGATCAACTCTAGAATTGAGAAACATGTTTGATTCAAGGCATCACAAAATGATCACAATGTTATTGCAATTAACAATGTAATTAAGATTTACAGGTTGCATAATTCATTTCACATGTATAACAATTGAAGTTTAATTGATAAAACTTAAGTGTGCTAATTAGCAGTATTTTCAGAACCGAAAAATACTTCAACAATGAAATTTGGATAATATCTTTTTCCTTTCTTACCATTCTTTGCTGGATTGTTATTCTGCTTCCACATTTTCAGGTTTCCAGATCTTCTTTTTGTTGTACTTTACTGTAGGGGAAAAGAATGAAGTTTTTTAAAATTGCAAATCTTTAGCTGATAAACCACATTATTCCATTTTAAATTGTTCTTCTTTTACCCACAGTGGCTGTTGTACTTGCTGCTGCATGTTCTTATCTACACCTTGGTCATATATTCATTTAAGTCATTGTGTAGCAGAAAGAGCATGTTATATTCATGGATTTCTAAGATTGAAGAGTTTTGGAGACTGCTGTAGTCTCATTTATGACAATGTAACTTAGTTGGAGGCTCAGCTGAAGCCCTTCAAAATGGAATGGATCAAGCAATAATTCTTATTAGAGTATGTTTTACTAAAATCAGGCAACACCCTTTTACTGAACATGTAGCAATAACATGAAGCAGTAGAGCTCCATTGTTTAAATGATTTTCCAGTCTTATTTAAGTGTATTGGTAGATCCCCTACCTTTTGATGTTGTGACGAAAAAAGACAGCCTTGATAAATACTTACAAGGGAGATTAAAGGGCTTAAAGTTTGGTCCCTGTCTGAAAGGCGACAGGGTAGATCATTCCATGTAATCAAAACAGGTAAGAGATGGCCGTGATTATTGTAACTGCTCCTACTGCTGTACCCTAAGTCCTTCAGTAGAATCACTCTTCTGAACAGTTACTACTTTGCACTGGCTTTGTTGCTAATACTCAATGCAAGAAAACAACACTGCAGGTGTTTTTCAACTTTGACATTTACTCATTGTCATGGAACTTCTGCAGGTCACACCTCACTGTGTGAGCGGGCTGAGGAACTGCTGGAAAAATAGATCCTTTTATTTTTATTGTTGAAGGAGTCCTTAATGCATAAAAGGACACAGTTTATAGGATTGGGCTGTCAGACAGCAGCTCATGACTTGCATTATGTTATATTGACAATGTCTTGGCAAATAAGATGCTGACAAATTGTTTTGCAATGAAGGTATAAACTATACAGAATATTGTGCAAGGCAGGCAATAGAAGGAGACACCCTCCAGTCTCCAAGGACTCGCATTTTTTTATTGCTTACCATACTTTTTCTAATATCTGTGCTGATGCAGTGTCTCATTTGGGAAGTGGGATTTTTTTTCCCTTCTGCCTCATGCAAAGCACCCGTCAGGACTCTGATGTTAGCCCCTACTAAAGCTTCTGGCCTCTGTAACACAGCAGTCTGGGTTCCCTTTGCATCACCTGACAAACACAAGTGCTGTTGGGCTCAGAGACTGAAAGATTGTAGGTATTCAAAGAGGTAATGTCAAGGAAGATTCAGGCCCTTAGGTCCCCAGAAGTGCAGGTGGATACATTTTATCTGGATGTTATGGAATACCCATCCTGGTCTTAACAAAACCCTAAAATTAAGAATAATAAATAAAATAAAATCTCCTACAAAACCCCACCACTATTAAGTTAAAAGCAAAGGCAACATGCAAATTTGGTTCAGTGCTGCAAATGCAGAGGGTCTCTCACAGCCTCTTCCACTGCTGCTTTTGGGGTCAGATCTTGAACTGATGCTGAATTCCTCACATCTGGGTGGACTCAGCATGGTTCATTGGTACTGATTTGTGTTTGCCTCCCTTTGGTAGGAGTGGGAACTACGTACTTGACAGTCCTGATACTCGACAATGCTCTGTCCATCTTGTGTTTATCAAAATTTCAGACAAAGTGATGTTTTTAAAATACACTTAGAGATAGATTAAAACCAATAATTATTAGATGTGGCTGAGTTTCAGGGTTCAGCCATTGTGGAAAGATGTTTTTAAAGAGATTAGGTGTGTAGCACCAGTTTACTGTGCAGAGAAAGTTGAATTTTTTTTATTTCTGTCTTTCAAAAACAAGCAGAAAACAGGGAAAATATATTTTCTTTAGCTTGTTAAAATGTGTAATTAAATAAGCTTTCCACTAAGATAACATATGGAAAACACTGATTCCGAAGAAAAAATAAACCTAGAAAAGCCTGAATTAGTGAAAAGGGAGACAAAGATGAAAGAAGCCTATAAATAAATGTTATAATAGAAATCACTGTAACATGACACTATCATTTCTGTCATATTTTTCTGCTCTAATGAAGCCCTATTACATATTTCTGTGGCCCCTCTTTGATGAGTCCTTCAGTATTCCGTGCTGCAATAAGCAGTCATCTGAAATACCTGTGGGACTGGCCTCTCCCAAGACAGCCAGTGGGGATTGTTCCCTAACTACTGATTTTTACCATTTCAATGGCACAAAGGATTCTGTGTTTTGACAGGAAAATCCTTATAACTCTAAAAATGAATTAACTATTCAGCCAATCATAAAATGACATCATGAAAGCAGCTCTTTTGCTGATGTGGTGACTATAGAGTTGCTTGACATTATTCTGCTAACACAGTTTGACTGGATATATGTTTTGACATCCAGACAACAGGGACACTGATGGAAACTGATGGACCCAATGTCAAAAGAAGAAAAGCTGGCTGCAGGAGGACACCCAGAAAATTAATAGGTGCATTGCAAAAAAACCCTTTCCCAAAGGGCAAAGTCAATAGAGTGAGGACTGAATAAAACCCCCAAAAACCTGAAAGAAAAAGCACAGAAATAAAAACTAATTCTTATAAAAATAGCAAAGAGATACTGAGGAGAGTTTTGAAGCTCAGTAGATGGAGGCTGAGGAATAGTTATTTTGAACCTAAATAGTTGACATTCAATATTCATATTTTTGTTTCTGCCACAGCCTTCAAAAATAACTGTGTTTATACTGTATTTAAGCATCCTTTATCTTGTTCACACTTTTAGTTTTTTCCTTAATTTCCACCATAAATATGTTCCAGAATACTGTGAACAAAATGCCATCCACAGGAGGACTAGAATTTTTAGACATTTTTTGGGGGGACATTTCAATTTAGAAGCCAAAACCTTTTCTTAGTTCCATCAAGAGCCTTTGTAAGCAGTTCTGCTTGCATTTATAAAGTGTTTTTATATATACTTTTCAAAATCTCCAAGATAAAAAAAATATCCAGTTTTGGAATCAGCCAGAAAGATTGTCCTTCAGATATTTTGCCCATTCTGAGTTGAGCATTTGTATCTATTATAGATTGGTCACTTTTCTCTGTCATTGAGTGACGTGTGTCATAGGTAAAGGACTTGTGACAGGGCTCAAGGCAGAACTGTATTAAATAATGCAGTGCCAAGAATCCAGTATTTGCACAGTCAACAAACTCTTCTTCTCCAAATAAATGATAACATTTACATATTTTGCCACCTGCTGACATCATGTCTCCTTTTGCACTGACTCCAGTATCAGACTATTTCTAAGCCAGTCAGAGAAACTTCATTATTCTGACTTTTGGAGTAGTCTCTGAAGTCCCTGAGCAGCAGATTTTTGAAACTGGTATAGCAAATATAATTATATATTTATTGTTCTCTTTTGTTCTCCTGTAGGCCTCCAGTGATGGCCACTGTTTGATATAGGACACATATTTGCAAAATGTACCTTTGACTTGCTCCAGAATGGTCATCCCTATTGTTCTGTGCAAAAAACCCACACCAAACCAAAACAACCCTACAAAGACGCCTCATTTAAACTGTCATCCAAAATAGTAAATAACAAGAAACAATTCTATTACTAAGAAATGATTCTTAGATCAAAATACTGAAAATCAATAAAAAGAAAAAAAAAAGTTTTGTGAAAGTAACTTGGCTTAATTTTCTGTAGTTCTTGGCTAGAACATTGCCATTGATGGAGTTGCTAAGTGCATTCTATTTACAAATATAAACACTTGATTTTGATCAGCAAAAATGCATCAGCACACTTGAACAGTGTCAATGATGACATAATTACACTCACAATTTCCTCTCTGTAATGATTTTTAAATGTCAGCAGTCATTTTTTGTCTAATTGTAGCCTGCATGTCAGCACTTCCTCTTAAAACAGCATGTTCCTCTCTGCTGGAATTTCACACCTCTCCACTCACTCACTCACTTCACCAGTGAAGATAATGAAGATGATAAAGGGCTCCAGGATATTTTCACTCCTGTGCTGCTTTACCATTTAACATCAAGCAGCCAGAATGAGGACTTTTATACTTTTTTTAAGTAGAGAGTTTGATCAGTTAAACTATAAATGATTATTTCATTTTAATGAACAAATCAAAAAGTAGTTTTCATTTTTTCAGACCTCCAGCTGGTGCTTTGCTAATAACCTGTTAAAAAGCTGGGGCTAGTCATAAAAACATTCTCACACATCGAGACCTGAACTGTGGCAGCCCTTGATCACTTCAGTGTTCAACACAGTGCAAAGCAGGTGAAGCTTGCTCTTCAAAGGCAGCCTGGTTAGAGATGTTATCACTACCATCTCTTGCTATGACCTAGAAAGTGACATTTCAAATGCTATTTTGCACGGCTCCAGACCCCAGAGCCCACAGCATAACAAATAGGTACTCCTCAGAGCTCTCTTTCTCCTCCCACAAGTCACAAACCACATCATCAAGTGTATGGAAGTGGATCTCATGCAATGGACTGGAAGCTCTGCACTGAGGTTAGCAACAAACATTTTTCACTCGTGTGAACATATGCTAGAGCTGGAAACAGGGGCCAAGGAGGCCTCCTTCAATCCAATTTGCTCACAAATTACAGAGCTCATCTTCAGCTCTCCGATGATTCTTAACTGTAGGGTTTAGGAGATAAAGCTTATCATTTGCTGGCCCATAATAACAGAACAGGTGAAAAGCCAGAAAGAATTCACAGTGTGAAAGCAAATAATGAAATAAGGTTGAGATGTCTGATAAAAAAAGAATACCATTGAGTATCTCTAATTACAAATACACACATACAATGATATACCAACTAGTTATTTGTCTGAATAGGTCCCTGAAGGCTAGAAGAATGAAAAATGAATAAATTGAATAAACACAGGTGAGGGGGTGGGAGTGGGTTTTCTACAGCCCATGGCAACATTAATTATCTGCCTCTGTGACACTGCCATCACATGTAACTCCTCCATACCCAAATGTCTGTGTACACACAGGTGTGTGGGGACCATGCACAGATTCCTACAACACAAATGCAGACCTAGGTCTCTGTGGTTTATTCTGTGTTTTGGGCCCTACACTTTAAACTTTCTTTTTTGGCTAAATTGGTGCCTCTGAAATCTTATGGAGCTCTGGGAAAGAGCAGGGGTTTTTTAACAACTGCATCCCATGCACTTGTGAGATGTGTGGATGCCTAGAGACAATCTGAAAAGAAATGCTCCTGCGCCTCACTACAGAGGGATGTCCCCAAGGAAACAAAGCAAACCAAAGACACCAACAGCCAAGCCATCAAGAGCAAAAGAAACCAGTCTTTGAGTACTCCTAGGAGATTATGAGTGCTCAAAACAGAGGAAGACCTGCCATGGGGAACATGGTGTGTGCAGCTAGTTTGCCTGTGCACTCTTGAGAGTCAAAATCTAAAAATACTAAAAGCTGAAAGACTATGTATGAGATGAACCTAGAACACAGAGGCACTGCTCTAGAACTTTCTTTCACCCCTACCACTTTTGTACCAAAGAGAAAAGTAGACAGTATTTAAACTAGTTTCAAATTGGGTGTAATATGCTCATAGGCAAGTCAGCTACACTGGAGTGTTACCACAAAGCTGCCTATGAGCAGGCTCCACTTCTGTGCACTGCACCACAGAAATGATCAACATGCACTTGCCAGGTTGCTCAGCTAAAGGTAAATTGAGAAAAGGGAAAAGAAGATAAGAGGTATTTCTGGAGTCTTCTGCAGATCCAGGTGGCTGGCTGGAGGCCGTGAAATGGTTTTTCTCAAGGCTAATAAGGTAACATGGCTACTTTGAAGAGCAGGTTCTGCTGTTTCCGTAGAAAAGCAAAAAGGGCATTTACCTGTCAGTTTGCCTCTTTGAGATTACATGCAGAAGACAATTAAACCCCACACAGAGCTGAGATAATGCTCAATTACTCAGGACAGAGGGTGGTTTTCTGGGTTTTTTTTTGGTTTTTTGGGGTTTTTTTTTTGGGGGGGAGTTGGTTTTTTGTTTGCTTTGTTTGGGGTTTTTTTTGTTTATATTTGGGGAGGATGTTATTTTGGGGGATTTTTTGGGGGGTTGGTTGGGTTTTTTTAAAGGTTGGGGGTTTTTTTGGTTTTTTGTTTTGGTTTTTTTCTTTTTAGTTTATTGCTGAGTCTCTCTTTCAGCTGGTGCTGAAACCCCAGATTTTTAATGAACTACCAAAGGCAAATTGCATATTACACCCATCCACCCACCCACAACACTTGAACATGAGGAAATTTTCAAAGGGAAAGGGGAAATGGAGTTTTCTGTTTCAATGGACCAAAGGTATTGGAATATTGATGTTGCACATAGGAATTGAGCTTATGTTTTACATTACAGTCAAGCATTCCTGTAGCTTCAGACAAATAAATAAAGGCTGCTGAGAGAATGACACGCTGTTCATTTAGTGTCTAACAGTGGTAGGTTCAGCCTGTAGGAGCACAGAAACATTCTCTGTACTACCTGAAACAGGTTTATAGCCTTGTAAAAGAAGACTGTCACAGACTGTGCAGTTTGGCAGATTATTCATGACTCAGTCACTGCAAACAGAGCATTGGCTTCTGCTGTGTTTGAGGGTGCTTGACATCTCTTAAAGTCATGCCAAAACTATTGCAAGCTGGCCCCTCAGAAAACGAGGCACATTAACTTAGAGACCACGTCTGAAAACTTCAGTTGATTTGCTTCACATGAACTTGAATTGAACCTCAACCTTACAAAACAAGGCACATTAAAACATAAAGACAGCTGAGTGGTAACCATGACAACACTACTTCCAAAAAACCCAGAGGTATAGCCAACATTTATACATATATACTGCAAGGGATTATACATTCTTTTGTACACTTATTAATACCACTTCATGCTGTGTGCATGACTTTTCATGGGCAAAACTGTACGTTCCACAGGAATTTCCAGATATTAATTTACCTTTGATGGTTTTTGCTACTCTGATAAGGCCCATGCAAAATGAAATCAGTCAAAATGTTCCAAGTTTTAGGCTTGGGTGCAATATGGTCTCAAAATATTACCTCAATTTTAAAAGTCTGTCTTGTGGCAAAATCTGTGCTACAACTATGTGTTGCATTCCACTGAGTCATAATATTAGTTATAATATATTAATTTCTTTTATTTTTTAATTGTGACCAAAAGAGTGACTTTTCTCATTGCTGTATTTTAAGAAGATGAATACCAATTTTTTTTAATAGATTATTATGTTAAATGAACCTGTATTCCGTCTAGATGTCTGCTATTTTTCAGTCTTTGGACTAAAGGACGATTGTTTAGTTTGGGCTCTTGTCAGTACTGATATGAAGTGCTTTATGTCTCATTTTTATAACCCATTTCATCCCAACTGGAGTGCATTTTTAATCCTCTTTTCTCTAACTAAATTGAGGAATACAGCCCTTTCCATCAGTTTGAAGAGGAATATGTTTAGGTTTTTTTTAAATACCCTGCCAAGGGACATTTTCCTATATGAGTATTTTCTAATCTTTAATTAATATCACAAATACTTTTGCTGCCTGCACATTCTTCCAGTGAAAGGTTGTATAGAGCAGTCACTGCATTCTGCATGTCCTGTGGGACTGTGTGAGGAGCCACACACTCCCCTTTCACACAGTGAACAAAAGCTAAATTCTAACTTTCTTTTCTTTCTTTCTTTTCCTTAGGTCTGAAATGCTAAAACTATGGGTGCAGTCCTGATGGCTGAATACTGATGCTCAGACCTTCTTGGTTAGTACCAGAGTAAGGCTTCATCCAGGTCTGTGATTCATCTGCCATCTCTTCTTTTGCAATTACATTGCTTTTATGACCTTTTATACATTTACTTCATAGCATAGATACAGTGTTTACTACTACTTTGGGGACATAATGAATTGCAAACACAATGTCCTTTCCCCCAACAAGACTAGAGCATAAATAGTTCAGTTGCTATCAACGAGGAGCACTACACATATGTAATTTCTCAGGTATTTTTATATGTGAGTACATTTTTATAGATATGTAAGATGTAGAACATTCACAATGGGCTAAGACCCATTAATGAGTTGGGTGTGTGTCTGTGGCATCAGCCACTTCTATTACACAGCACACAGAAGCAATAGCAAAGGCAGCCTTAAAGTACAAAAATCTCCACTCTTGTACTATTAATGCATATCATTCTTAGCTCATCTGTGACAAGCTATGTTAGAGTTTTGCTAACTAGAACTGCAATCATACCTTTTAATCCACTCTTTGCTTTGGAAACAAGATCTGGCTTGCATCTGGGCTGTACACAATTGCTGTGCCTGCAGTCTCAGAACAGTGATTTCGGTGAGGTCCCTCCATCCTGCAGGGAGAACCCGGTGTTTAATTCATCTTGACTTTCCCTGTTGGCTTCTCCCAGGCTAAAGCCAGAGTGTAAGCTGACACATAAGGAGTATGGATAAAATGGGTGCCAGGATTTAACTGTAAACTGCTGCCCAAATTAGCACAATGGTATAGTTACTGTTAAAACAAATTTCCCAGTGTTGCAAAGAGACCTCCAAAAGTTGAATTTGTGAAGCTGTCATGGTCTTACTTAAGCACAGGGATCTATTTCTTGCCTTTTCAAAATACAGAGCTTGAAAATAAAAACTTTCATTGACCTTGCCTATTCCAGGGTTCACCTGCCTATTCCAGGGTTCGTGTAGTTTAGATTTGATTAAGTCTCAGATAAAAGATCTGGTATGTCAGCACCAGTTATGAGTGACGGCTGCAGTGATGGTGGCATCCACCTCCTGTTGGGTTTTTTTTGTCTAAACGTTCCTTTCCTTAGTGTGTGAAACCGTGTTCTCCTTTAGGGACAGCAGGAACATGTAATCCAAAACATCCCATCTCCATCTGGATGCTCCCTTCCTTTCTTCATCCAGCACTTATTGGATGAATACTGCTGTAAAGGTACCATGAGACAGTGCTAAGGGCACAAACACAGCTCACTAATTGTTGCAGGAGGGAGAAAAGAAAGAGCAGTGATAACCCTGGAGGCATTAAGGACAGAAGAATCATGGCATGAACAATAAAACTCTGTCAATCCTCTTGGTGCAACCCTCCCTCTGGCATTTCATTCACCCTGAGTGCTGCTCTCAGGACATGAACTCCCACCATGGCAGCAGCCCATGCCCACTGCTGGCACCATGTCCCCTACCATCAGCTTCTGTGACCAATGGCCATGCAGGCTGCTGGGCAGGCAGGAACCAGCCTGGAATCAGCCATAGCACGGCTGCATCTTTGGGTGTCACCAGCACTAAATGAAATGGCAAGCAAGGCCCTTCCTCCCATAGCTATCCAGTGCCATCCTTTGTTCTTTAACACAGTTGGCCCAAGAAAACTTGACACTGAGAGCAAGGTTAGCTGGGATTGATGTTGCTGTGATGCTGTAAAATCTTTAGTGAAATGAGGTTTGTAGCTGCTAATACCCCCCCTCTCCTACCAGGCCAAACAACACCATCCCACTGCACAACCTGTGCTAAGAGTTACCAGGACAGCTGTGCAGGGCATCACCATGCAAGGCTCTGTGCTGGGCTGTGCTGCTCACAGTGCCACACCAACCTGGCTGGGATCTGCTCTAGCTGGGCTTGTACAAAAATCCCAGCTCTCTGCAGTAAGATTTAAATTCTGGTTTGTGGAGAATATGGAGAAATGTTCTGTCTCACAGTCTGCTGTGAAATATTACTGCTTCCCCAAATGATTAAGGTCTTTAGGAGACAATCAAAAAAATTACTTATTTCTCCTGTAAACAGGAAAAACACATCCCTTACTGCTGCAGAGGTTCCTAAATGAGGCACAGCTGGATGGCTGCCAGTAAAGCCTTAGTATAGTAGTTGGCTGGGGAACAAGGATGCCCTGGCAACCACGTGTTTGTTAGTGAGGATGCTGCATAATTTTTAACAAATGGTTGTGAGCTGAGGCTGGGGGTGGGTGGTGAGGAGGGAGATTTGCTTCCCAGAGATTTACACAGGAGCTGCTGCAGAGAAGGTAAGCACTCTCCATGGAAAGCAGTGCTGGAACTATAGAACCTTAGATATTTAAGGCTAAAGAGCCTTCATTTTGCAGGTGTACTTAACTCTTTCTTCTATCTACCTGAAGCTACAAATGTGATAAAGTGCCTCATCATCACAGGACAGATCTAAGGGAAGATTACACAGGCTCCTTTTGAAAATAACAAAAATTAAAGCTTACAGAGAGAAAGGGTGAACAATCTGGGTTATGAACTGTGATTGGTTTGGGCTGCACTAATATATGCTTGATCCCTGATTTACTTTTGTAGCTTCAATCGCTTCCTTTGTGTAAATGTGCATCAGTGCTCTACTAATTAAGGAATAGTTATAATTTTAACATAGGTACTGATGGTTTTTCTTGCTCTCCTATAAAGCTAGGTCAGGTCACTTCTTGTATACTGAGAAAGAATGGTAAGTTCTTTTCATACAATTACTACACATCATTTGTTGGTCTCAGCCTAGGGCAAAGGTCCCCAGGGTAAAGATTTTCATATTTTCATAAATCTAAACTTCCGAGGAAGACAATAGTGCACAGACAAGTCTCTTAAATAAATCTGCAGAGTACCATAACAGTTGCAACTATTAACTGAGGCCTTGCAAGCATGTTCATTAATTCTCTCTACTAATGACAGCCCACAGCAGTTCTTTGTGAGGGCAGGTGAGTTCTCGTGACCTTGCACAAGTATTCAGCTGGTGGTTCCTCTTCCAAACCTTTGCACAACAGAAATGATCACTGCTAAGTAACAGATTGTGTTTAATGTCACAAAAAGCTCCTGCTCATGGGGCTGGGGAACAAACTCAGGGGCATATCTCATGTATTTCACAAAGGTGGTGTAAATCTTACTATTTGAAAGTATTAGTTTTAATATTTACAAAGTATTTTAAATTCCCAGAGAAATCATCATGAAGTTGTTGTAGACATTATTATTCCTATTCCTGTCAGGAACAATATTGTGTTTTATAATTTACACAAATGCTAACATTGTTTTGTTTCTTAAGCGTACTTATGTGCTTTATAAAATGTCGTGTATTGTTCTCTGTGTCCTCTGATCCACAGTAACTTCATAATGATATGAAACATTGACATTTGGGGATTGGTTTTTACTGTCTTTTTGTCATACTGACTTCCATGGAGGATTTGATAATGGTACATGTGTGTGTTTGAATTAAACCCTTTAATGCTAGGGGAGGAGATCAGTTTGACACGGAATTCAACAGCTGTTGTTTCTTTAAAGAGAAAAGGCCTGCTGGATTTAAGTGTGTTTGAGTATATCTGGTTGACTGAACAGTTTCCTCAAGGAAGTATTCATTCAGTCAATGTCCTGAAGGGTTAAGAAAACAGAAACCCATAGTGTTACTGAGTTGTTGTTATGTATGTTGCCAAGGGAACTGTGGCTGGAATGTTTAAATGTGTTGTTTCTCCCCAAACCCACAGGAGTGGAGCTTGAGTGTCTTGGTGTGCCCTAATCCTCACAACTAGTTTCTGTGTGGTGGGTGGGGGGCTTGTGGGGGTGATCAGACTAAATACTTGTAGTGACACTGGGTAACATTCCCACCATGCTGGACAGTGACTTTAGCATCATACTCATCACTGAGGAGAATCACAACCAAAAGCAGGAAAGGGAGTATATTAAAAGCCTCCCTTTTTACTTCTCCCTGAACCCTTTGGATTTCTTTTAGTAATGCATATTATAGAAATTAATGATCTCCAAGGAAATCTCCTTAAGACTTTGGTAAGAGAAATCATGGCATTGATTGATCTTGACTCAGATCTTTAGTATTGATATTGTTTTGTCCCACATGCCATTTAATTTTTCTTCGCTGGTGTAAGGTGGGAGGAACCTTTGTTGGGAATTACCATTTCAACAGAAGAGGCAAATTTTAGCCTTGTTTCCATGTAAGGGCTGGGCTCCTGCACTGCAACAGATCAGTCTGCAGAAAGTCTAGTCAAACACTCCTTATTGCCAGATAATTGCTGTAAGAAAAATACCTAAATGTATCTGTAGAGATCAACTGTGCCATAGATATTTCAAGAAGCTGGGAACAACCCTTCCAAAGCCTTCTACTGGGCCATCTCTCCAAAATGTTTGGCCTATTCTACCACCATGGTGTTTTCATGGGTGGTTGGCAGCACTCAGTTGAGTCAAAACTAGCTGAGCAGCACTCAGTACCTTGTTGAGTCAAACATTTTTCCAAGAACAAACTGACCCACACTTTGACTGATTAATGTATTTTTTTCTGGTATATGAGAGGATTTGCATTCAGGGGAATGTTTTCACTTTTGTGCTTGTACCCTCTCCTATCACTCAACATAAGGTTTCTAATATGGTCCAAGATAATTCTGTCTTAATATTCTTTGAACTAAGTCTAGTTGAAATAGATGTGGAGAACATGGATTGCCTTCTCCTTGCAGCTGCCTCTCAAGTGCAAAAGCTCAATGCTTTCCCAAGGCACATTTTCTGAACACCTGATAATTCTTACTGCCTCCTAAGCAGGACCCACATCTTGAGGTGGAGACATCCTGAGACAGAGGAAGATCTCCAGCTGGTCAGTGTTGGGGCAGATTACACACTTTTTATCCACAGAAGTCCTGTGTACACATCCTATTGTGATGTTTTCTTTTTTTTTCTTGTTCTTTTCTCTGTAGGAAGCCATTGATCTACAGGCCAAGAGGCCTTTCCTTCTGCATCCAGATAAAATAGTGAGCTTAGGCTTCATCATGTCCTAGGGTCCTCATCCTCCAGTTGTCCACACTGGGAGTCACCTGAACTGCAAAACACTGAGGAAGACTGGTTCACAGTCAGGTCTTCTACCCGTTGATTTCAAAATTTCATTCAAGATCTTAGATTTATAAAAGTTAGGAAACCAGGCACAGTGATAGTAGAATCCTGGGGAGTCAGTGTTTCCATCAGTGCTCAGAGGCCAAGTGTCCTATTTCCACTAGGATCAGAATGAGTGGACAGTGCTAAAGTCTGGGAATGCTGACACCACACATTTCCCAGCTGTGATGAAATCTTATGATTTAAAATAAAAGAACAAAGAAATAAAAACTGAAGCTTGATCAGTGATTTCTGTGTCTCTTTTACTCCATGACTTTTGATATTGTGATGCAAAGAGGAACAACTCACACGCATTAATTTTTTTTTGTTTATTCTATTACCTATTTTTGTGCTTTCTGAAACTCCTGCACAAGTTAGTTTGACTAGGCATTTCTGCACAGTTCTGAAAGTTTTATGTAGGACAGCACTGAGGTGCATTGGCAGGAGCTAAATGTGGTTTGCCTACAATCTTGTTGGCTCAGGTTTTTACTTCATCACCCAGATATACCTATGTTTTTATTTAAAATAGTCTCTTAGAAGTCTCTTTAGGTATTCTCAGGTCTTGTAAACTGAATGAAAAACAGAAGCTACGATGTGAGCTAAGTCCACCATGTAAAAGACAAAGAACCTATTAAAAACCCTATAAAAAGCAATATAACCAAAACCCTGCACTCCTCAGAAGAGTTAATCCTGCCATGGGTGCTAAACTCTAGAGCCCTAAGGATGGAGCACTCCTTACCTATCTTCCTTTGCTATTTGCAACCACAAGGTGAGGATGAGCAAAAATCTGACTTTTCCCTTTTATTAGGTGCGGGAAATTTTTGGGTTTTGGCAGTGCTTCTTTTTGTCATTCACAGAGTTTGTTTTTCTCTTGATTTTTTTGGGCGCTTTTTATTTCCTGTCAGAATGTGGAGGAGAAAGCTGTTCTAGTCTGTAAGTTATGCGCCCCTTACAGTGCCCCTTAGTTACACAGCACAAGGAAAAGAGAAACAGAATCCATGGCACCGTGCAGAAATGCTGCACTATATAGTTTGCCCTGGTTAAACATTTCCAGAAAGGGAATAACACAACGCTGTGAAGCTCCTGAATGTCTTTTGGCCCTAGTGCTTCAGAGGTGCAGGCATTTAGGGTTAAACTGAAACAGTGCTGGATTCTGGGCAAATTGGTTTTCAGATCTGAGCTGAACAAATCAGAATTATTTCCTTTTTGTATTACCACAAGACTGTCTTCTTCATACCTGAAATAAGTGGCAACTGGAGCCTTGAAAAGCAATACGCAGCAGCTGTGTGAGAATTTAATTTGATATAGCCACATGCCCCCTTCTTCAGCCACCTTTTTTGATCTTTCTTCGAACAACTTATAATGTCTACAAAATAATGTTGAAAGTATTTTATGTGCAGATTTTTTGGTAGTATGTCATTCTGTAATGTTTTGCCTTGTCTTCTCCATGTGCAGGGAGATATCAAACTGGACAAGAAAGAATGGTTATTTACATTTTTCAAAGCCTGCAGGAAGCAAGAGTTGCATTTTTGGATTGAGTTTGGGATGGTCTCACTTTCTCTTCAGCGCTTTTCTTGTAATTCACTTTATCTTACTCTAAAACATTTTGGTGAGTGAACATGAGCACTGAATCTAGTCACCTCCTTATAGCTGCTGGGGTTTTCTGAATTCTCCCTCAGTGCATTCATCACTAGTGGTGCCTAATGATAGAATGGATCAAACCATTAGACTTAAAAAGCAGCTTACATGAAATTTGAATGTACACTTGTAGTTTGTAAATATTGTGTGAGCTGCTTCTTCTTTGCTTCTAATATTTGAACCTTGCACATTCCTGCATTTCTATGCACATGCTTTAAAGATGCAAGACCAAACCATTTATCTGTTTATGCCTGTCCTTAAAGCATCATGTGGACTTTAAAGCTGCAAGGACCACTCACAGCTAACTTTGTCTATGAGAGGCTGAGTTCATGCAGAAGACTGGATAGTAGAGCAAGTTCTGGTTGTGCTCAAAACCAACTGCAAGTGAGAGACAACAGGATTTTAATAATGTAAACAAGAAAAAAAGAGTCTATCCATTAAAAGTGCATGTTGGAATTACATGGTAGCTGAGAACAAGTTTCCACAGCAAATGTATTATTAACTAGGAGAAAAGCTCTTTCTGATTCGTAAACAATACTGTTGTCAACTCTGAATTATGGTTTATCTGCGGTTCTACCTATTAATAACTTTCTATTATGTTCAATTAATTAGTTATTGGAAAAACACTGAGGCCAGCAGTCATACAACAAATCAAACCTTTCAGCACATTCAGATGCTGGGGATGCTGGCACACATCTGCCTTTTCTGCCAACAACAGAACAACAACCCCAGCAGAACCATGGCCTTTAGTCAGCCCCTGTGTTTTAAAACTAGGATTTGTTCAGTTGATATAAAATGGTAACTCAGGCAGTCCAAGTCATCACTACAGGGGGCCTCTATAAGGGAAAACACAGCCCCTAAACAGGCTCCCAGAGTCCCCCCCTCAGTTTCCAAGAATGCAGTTTTAACCATCCCTAAGACGAACCCCCCACCAACTTTTACAGAGGCCACCCTCTGCTCACAAAACCTAGTCCCTTCCCTGAAGGCATTCAGGATCCTTTGAAATGGAAAATGTATGCTGTACTGAAATAGTTCATACTATAATAAACAACTAGTGCCATCATTCTGCTGGTATTCAGAGCGCAATTAAACCTGAACCTCGTGTGAGGACTACATTTGGGGTGGAAGGTGGTGCTGTGGGGAGGACAGGCAGCTCACCTCAAGAGTATTCCCTACTGCAGCAGGTTTTACTGCTTGTCCTCCCTGCCTCTGCATGAACAGCCCTCTTCTTCCTCCTCACATTTACACGAGACACGGGGGCTTGTGGGGGATTATATAACTTATAGGTCAATTTGTTGTTTGGGCAGAAGAATGTGGTACATTGGCCGAAGCTGTTTGTTTGCTTAAGTTCTCAGAGTTCAATGAGGTCATTTTCTCATCTTCCCTGTGTTTTCTGTATTTTCCACAGACCTGCCAGCCTCAAACAACACCCTCTTTCTTCGCATTAGAAATGGAAACACGTCCTCTGCAGGAATTTTCCACTTAATAGCTCCTGCTTTCCTACCGGGGGCCTCAGTGCACCACCACTGCAATGCTGTATTTCTTTCCACTGCAGTTTGACATTTTGCAGCCAGAACAAGGAACGGCATTCACTCCATCCTGATTTTTGAAAAACATATCTCTATAGGCCCACAGAACGCACTCAGTGCAGAAATCACCAGAGGAAAATGGCAAAGGTATTTAAACATCATTACATATCACTGAGACTATGACATTGTCTGGTAAAAATGCTCTTTTATACAGTTGCTTTTCCTTACTCCCCATTCCTCCCCCCTCCAACCCCTTATACACACACACACACAGACACCAAACCTCTGCCCTGCTCTCCCAGCACCAGCCACTCTCTTGTTCTACACTCAGTTGTAATTGTTTGCCTTTGTGTATTATTTCCTTTGCATAATATTTGCAAACTGTGTATCAGGTCCTGACACTGCGAGGAGCAGAAATGCACATTGCAGATAATCTGAGCAGTAAACAAGGAGCCTGCTTTAAAATGCACCGAGTGACCTGTCTGAAGGCAGCAATATTTGCAGATTGTTTACTGCTGAGATGCAGTGATGTTGCTGAAATGCAGCAGCTTGAAGATTGGAGCAAAATGGGATCTCAGACACTCGGTCAAACACAACCTGTAGTTTTTTTATTTATTGTTTGCATTCTGCTTTTTTTAAAGTTAGAGCTGTATTATAAATTATTAAAAGCTATTTTCTAAAAATCCCTTTGCTGTGTCTATGAAAAAAAAACCCTAATTCCTTTAAAGGGAGCAAAATGAATGGAAGTAAACATGTTTATTGCTAGAAGGAAGGTTTCCCCTGTCTGCACAGTGGTAGAGTCTCAGACAGCAAGGTCCCAGTAGGTCAGACTGGCACATTGAATTGCGTATCAAATGAAACTGGTATTCTGGACAAAGGGTGGAAAGAGGAAGAGGGGTGTTAGTGAGGAGGTTGCTCAGGCCAGGAGGGTGGGCCACTGAAAAACAACAAGTTAAAAAATAGGACTGATGATTTGCAGGACACCTAGGGTATTTCTTTCAGGGGGTATTACTTCCACTTTTAACCAGGAACAAGAGCTAGAAGAAAAAAAAGCGGCAGGAGCTGACAGCTTTGTGCTGATCAAAGGGATGGAGCATTGAATGCCTCCTTTTGCCAGCTATTTATTAGAGAGAGAGAAGGGCTCCTTTGCCATTCTACTTAGGAGAGAAGGGATTAAAGATCAAAAAAAAAAAAGGAGGGGGACCAGCATGAGTTCTTTGTTCAGAAAATATTTCTCTCTTTTTATTTTTTATGGTGTGCTGTGCTGTCCAGTACAAGACAAAAACACCATTTCTTTTTATAGCATTACTCCCTTTCTCGTCTCACTGACCAAAATTTCTAGTGATAAACAATTCCAGTAGCTTCTTTTTTTTTTTAGTGTAAAGAAGGCCCCCTTTGGGAAACTTAGTTAACTGTCTTTTAGCCTGATTAACCTAGGAAATAAAGTTTAAATGCACTGCTGGGATTCTATTAGGATCATCAGTTCATACAGATAACAGCAAAAGGTGTTAAAATGCACTTCACTGGTGCAAGTGATCTCATGTTGTAAAAATGATTATCCCCAGCAGAAAAGGGAAGGATTAAGGGGCCATGTCTACATCTGGGAAACGCCATAAGTGTTTTATTAGCATTAGTACATGTGTTAATCACACAGGCACAAAAAAAGGCCCATCAGGATGGTGGCAAATGGCACAGTGCATTAAAGATACTCTCTTAAGTCAGTGAAATGTGAGCATCTTTATTCCTAGAATTGCAATAAAGCTGTTTAGTATGAATGAAGTTGGGGAAAGCCTGCTTGTATGATTGTGGATCATTGTGGATTATCAAAAGAGAGAGAGACTGCTTCTAAAGTAAGGCACTCCCGTTGCAGAGACTTTGAAGAAACATGGGGTAAATTTAGTGTTCCAGCCTCAAATCAGTTGAACTACTGCAGATGGTTGATGGCAGTGACCTAGCTGCTCATTTATATACTGATTTCTGTTACATAGGTCAGAAAGGAAAAGTTCATCCATGTCCCATGCTTCTGCTCCATCCTCTGCTCCTTAGTTCAGGTTGCTGCTTCCCAGCACCAGTGAGAGTCAGGCTAAATGGCTGTGCAAGCAAGGCTGAGGTAACACTGATAAAAACAAATGCTGTTGACCAGACATGTGAATAATTCAGCAGATGATCACCGTGGGGTTTGAGATGAGCAGCATTTTCCACACTTTCATTCCATTTCCATTTGCAGCCCCTAATTTTGTTTCATCTTGATAGCAACCACAAATAAAAAAAGCAGCATTGCCAAATATGTGGTGATTTTGCAGCCAGCTTTTTATAAGGCCTACTGCCAGCATTAGGTTAGCAAAACAGATACATGGTGATGATGTTTAGGGTTCTTTATGATCTCCAAACTTCACCATCACCAAAACAAATCCAAGTCCTTTTGTGGAGATCAGGAATGCAACTCTTAGAGGAAAAAAGTGCTCATGTTTTTGCTGTAGTCTCCTTTCAGCTCTACTATGTTTGTTGACAATCACCATACTAGAGCAGCCTCCAGGAAAGTCTTGATAAAAACTACTTGAGCACCATGATAGATGTGATAGTGAGACATATTATTGACTTCATTGCTAAAAATATTATAGTTATACATGTTGAAATCCTGTCAAGAAGTTGCCTCTTTCATTCCAATATTAAACACTTTTCTTTCAGTGGATATTTGGAATATTGTATATGTCTGTCACCACAGCAGTGACATTTGTTATTTTGTTCATCAAAATGTCACCTGCCTATCAAGATAGCTAAGATAAGTAAGGACTGGGAAACTTTGTTGAATCATCATACACAGGCTCTTTTCTGCCAGCAGATGTACTACATGAGACACTTACATTGATGTGGAGTAGCAACAGAAGTCAGCTTCCTTGTCTGCAAAGCTAAAGAAATTATCATTTACCTTACAAGGATATTTTAGTAATTCCTTAACAGCATTAAGGGGACAGATGGACTATAAAACCAATCAGTCCCTGATAACACAGGGCTGTTCTTAGAGTACACAGAATTGCAAAGGACTTTGAAGAGGAAAGAGACTCTGTGACTATTAAGCATTTTAAGCGCCATAGTATTTTGAGCATACTTAGCTAGCTTACTTGACTGCCCTCAAAGCCTGAAAAAAACCTTAACTGAGGGCCTAGTAAGTAGCCAGGTGACAAAAGAGACAGGAAATAGGATGCTAGAAAAGTGGAAATCAACTTCTAAACAGGGAAACAAAGAAGAAATGAAAAACCAAGCCCATAAAAACACAGACAGGGTTTTAGAAGCAACACCACTCTTGACAAAAGATCAACATTGTTTCAAATACACTGTATTTCCCTACCCACCCCTGAGTAGATCTTAAGTACCCTTCACTGCCTTGGAGTCAGATTTCAAGCCAAAATGTCTGTGTTACTAGTTTTGCAAGTGCTACCACTAATTGAAACCACATAATGTTGCAGATCTCAAATAAGGCAGGCAGGGCATCCCTGCTGAAAAGCTACCCAGCAGGACAACCTCTTTGTTCTCTTTTAAAATAAACTGATTCAAGGGAAATGTTGTCTAAATCATTGCTTCTAAATGTATACAGAATTTCCTCCCTGCTCCCCCACCCCCATTTTCCTGATTCGCTATCAAAGGGCTTTGCTATTCTTGTAAACTGCAAAAATGGTTTTAATATGCACACTTGTCATTTCTAGGTGTATAAATTTTGCTTTTGCAGGGATTTTACGTGGCACATGTTGTGATCACCTGTTGGTAGGGTAGTTAATTAGCAGTCCAGGTCCTATTTCATTTAATTTATAGTAGAGCAATCTAAACTAACAGAATGATCACAGCCATACTCAGTAATTTAACTCCCTCCTTTCAAAGCTGTTTTAGTAATTATACTTTGGTTGTAAGTTTTCAGAAAGCTTTTACAGTACTTGTTTTCTGGCCATGTAGGCTTCCTCCCTTCTCAGCTCCCCTCAATCCTGGCTTTTGTCCTTCTGGGTACTGTTGGCTGCATTCCACTAAGAAATTAGAAAGGATGCAGCTGTCATTATTTTGTCAATCGTAAAATCTAAGACATGGAAAAAGTCTTAGGAAGGCAGGGGAGTCATGTAACTTCTATTGAGAAAACATTATTCCTCAATACTTTCAACAGTACTTTCATTTGACCTAAAAGGAAAACTTTTATGTGGTGGACTTTTATGATCCAGGCTTGGATTTCCCAGCAGATCACTGAGATGTGTGCACATAAACAACACTTTGTACTTGGTTTGGAAATTCACAAAAGCCACCCTCAGCACTTCTTGGGGAAGAACCCATTATATTTCATTTTGAGCCTCATCATCATTAAAAGTTTTGTATCAATAGCAATAATTGATCTACATATATTCACACCCATGGCATAGACAATATGCCTGCAGCCCAGTCCAAGTTAAAGCATGTTTCTTGTCACAGTGATTAGAAAAACAATAATATCTAACTGGTAATGTGCATACAAGTTGTTCAGTTGCAGCTTGGCAATGAAGGCCTTGATCCCTGTGTGCCCTTTAAAAATTGATCCTATTTTACAGTGACTTTGAGATTTAGAAAGACTTTCAGGGATGGAAGGACTTAAAAAAATCCTGCTTTTCTTTTTCCTTTCTGAGTAGATACAATAAAAATAATTTCACTGTAATGTCAAGATTCCACAAAAAAACTTGTTCAGTTTTACCTTTGGAATTTTGATTGCAAAGTAGCAGACAAATAGGTTAGTGCTTGCTTGTCACTACTGTAAGAGAGCAGGCTTTCACTGATGCTGCTATTACTGCCAGTTAACCATATTCTCATCAGACATGCATTACAATTTAAAATGAAATAACCTCATAAATTCCTGTGAGTTTCTGTATGTCTGCTACAGATTATACACCTAAGATCAAACTTTTAACATCTGTTCATGCTGGAAAATATTTTTGTGTGCTCATTTTCTTGGCTAAAAAGTCTTGTTTAAGTATGTCAGATAATTTGGTACTTATGAAAAATTCCTTCCTGACCAGTGTTCATCTTGTTTGTGTGTATGGAAGCACAAATCTCAACAGTTACCTCACTTTTAACTTAAACAGCTGGTGGCAGTCTAATTATTTATTTTCTTGAGTCCATGGCCTTTGGAGACACAGATTTCCAGTCACTGGTTAGTTTCCAAGTAGAGGGAAACCTTTTGTAAAATATGGCACTTCCAGAGGAAGAGGGAGGGCTTTTCTTTAGAATAAGAAAAGTCTGTGGATTGTGTTTGAAGAGACAATGTATGATTAATGATTCCCTATTCACTGGAAAACAGCAACTCTTATTAGGAGAAAAGAGAGTGCATCAGAGTAAAATGCAGCCTGACTGAAAAAAAGAACTGAGCCTAGGAAATCCAAGCGTCAACCTATTTTTCTGGGCAGTGAAAAACAAATGGTAGATGTATTAGGCTTAAATTTCCAGTGAAGAAGCCAGATATATTTTGTTGCTTTCTCCCCACCACATAGATTGGTCCTGAACCCTGCCAAGGGTTGCATGTTGCTTGTCTGGGCTAATGAGTAAGTTATCAAAATACGAGATTTATGACAGCAGTCAAGGAATTAATGAGCAGAGTTCTGAAGGCTGAGGAAGCCTTTGCAAATCCCCAAAATAGAGAGAAATCTCTGCTTGAATCATCTTCTGTTGTGAGTTGGTATGGCATCTGCTGCTCCAAGTCTAAAAGCGGAATGAATAGACAAAGAGTTTCAGATGTACAAGCTATGCTTAATCACCAAATAATAACAAATAGGAACTCCCAACAGCCCTCTGTGAGATCACGTTCAAATTAGCTACACATTCAAGTTTTAGAGCAACAATTTCCTCACTTCTATTTATGGGAAAACTGTAGTATATATACCAGCCACAGAACTTCAGTATCCAATTTCACAGATGATTTCCTAATTGACTCACTCTCTATATTGCTTCATGCATGGTGTTTTAGGAGCTTTTTTTTTCAATGAAGCTCACTGTAAAGCTCTTCTCAAGAGCACCTCCTGGCCATCTTTTGGATGTGAAGAACAAAAAAATTGTCAGGCATTTCATGGTGCCTAAGAGAAATGTTTTGTCTGTGAGCCTTTGTATATTAGTCCCAGCTATATCTATTTGCTTCCTGTGTTTTCGTGTCAAACTGTGTCAGATGACACAGAGAAGAGTTTGATTTCTACATAGTGTTTTTCATACTGAAATTATCCCACTCGACATAGGCAAGTTATGAGTGTTATCAGAGGCTGTTAAGTGTGCTTAGTGGGTAAGCTGAATAGAGAAGTCAAGTTGTGGTTAATAATAATTCACATAAAACCCAGACAATGAGAACTCTTGTTTGAGTGGGAGAGTAGGGAAATCTTGGCCGTAGACTCAGAGTATATCACTGTATCCCTGACTTTTTTTCCTTTCATTCTTTCCTCCCTCACCAAAACTCCCTCTTGGTTTTTAAAACTCAGGGAGTATCCATCCAAACTTTACTTTTCATCTGCTGCTTAATGTGCCTTTTTTTTCATTCAGGCAGCCATAAAATACTGCACTTTGCTGCATAAAGGATAAAGTGTTTTAGGAGGAGATTTCAAAGGTATTAGACACCTAAACAATACAGTAAGGATCACAGTAGGATTTTTCAAAGGTAAAAGCAGAAGTGGGTATTATGTGCCCTTTTGCTTTGTTGGCTACCCACAATATTAAAAAGAAGCAAAACAAAAAACATCCTGCTTTATTTCCTCTTGAGGATCACTGGTCCAAGACCCACTTACAGAGTAGCAGGGCTGAATCATTTAGGTGAAGAGGAAACTAGAATAGTAATTGGAAATAGTGGAACTTCTTTTAGTATTTCAGAAATATTGGGCCCAGTAGAGTTTGTGTGGTGTTCTGCAGAATACGATGTGTGTCCTGTCCCCTGTGGTAGAACCCCTCCAGCACAGCTCTACAAGAGTGTATCTGAGGCCCTCACATTGCATTCTGCTCATGACACACATTTACATCGTGGGTACTAATGAAAATAAAGCAATGCTCCAAAACACTCACACCAGCACCAACTAATCTATTAATTCAAATAACGTTCTTTCAGCTACTGTCTGAACTATCTCTGCCACACAGTTTAACACAATACTATGGGTCTCTCTTGATAAAGCCAATCTATATTGGATGAAGCTCTACCTCAATCAATGACATAAAGAGCATTTGCACATCTTCCCAACGGGTGGAGCAACTGGGTGCCTGGCTGCTTATCAGGGTCAGTACTGGTATGTAGTCAGGTATTTAACACAGAGCCCTGGCCAGATACCCTGTCACTCAGAATCACCCATAACCTGGTGTTAAAAGTTTCTCAAAAAGTAGAAGGCTTAAAGAGAGTTTTCTTACAACATGGGAGAGTGGTATGGATATTCCTGTATTTTTCATTGGTAAAAAGAAGAATTTTTTTTTCCAATTTCTTGCATGTATAAATCATGCCTCTGCATTTCCACTACTTGGCTTTAAACAAACACAAAAATAATACAAATTGATGCCTGAAAGGGAAAGAATATGCTTTTTGGAAGACTGAGTGAAAACAAATGTCAGTTTTGGGTCGACTGAAACATTTCATTCCACCCAAAACCAATTGTTCACACAAGGCTAAATAAAAGGTGCTAGAACCAAGCCATAAAAGCTGTTGCCAGAAGCAGAGCTGAATGTGAGTTACTTAGTGCTCTGAGACTGCCTGCCTAGCTGTGGTTCAGTCACTAGAGAAGAAATACATATATTTTCAATTGACAGATAGTAAAAACTTCCTTCCTTCCCCACCTTCACTGCAGGTGGCTTCTTCATCATACACTGTCCCACCCTCTCTCCCTGCTTTGAGCCACAATTAGCACATATTTTCAAAATAAAAATAAGCCTCTCCCTCTGTCCTCCCAGCTGTGCTTCCCACCCAGATTCCCATTATGAATCAAGACAAGTACATGTGTTTAAAATAACAAAAAATATGTCTTTCTTCCCTCCCCAGGCTTGCTGTCTTTTTCTACCCATCACCTCAGCTTCACTGAAATATTTCCTGGAGGGCTCCAGAGTTTCTGCTGAGCTGAAGGTGCCTCAACGATCTGATTTCTCCTGCAGTGTTTTTAGAGCACCACATGACTAGCATTGCCCAGCAACACTGGGCATAATGTCAGGAGTCTCTGTCACACTTGTTTAAGACAGGCACCAAAGGCAAGCTGGATGGAGGCTCAAAGACCAGAGGGGTGAAAGCTCTACTTATCTCTATGCTTCCCCAGGGGCTCCACTACAGAGCTAAGCTCACTGACAAACAGGCCCTGCAGAAGAACTCTCAGTTTGAGCATCAGCCAGTGTGCAGAGCACGTAAGTACAGAGGGGTGGAAGAATATCCTAGCTGGGCAGACTCACTTATATCCTGATAGATGGATTAAAAAATAGGTGCCAAGGAAATTTACCCATACAGGAGTCCCTCCACTATTCTGGCAGAAAAGGAGAGGCTTTCCATAGGTTGACATGACATGTCCAGCAACTCTTCCCTGAGACGGGAGCATGTAGGTTGGTTGGAAATACCGTATTTTCACCATGATGCAGATAGTTACATCCAACATCCTCCTCCATGCCTCAGTTCCTCTGGAGCACAATTGCACAAACATCTATTAAATATCTTAAAACACTTCAGAACAAGCTTATTTACATTTAAAGGTTGTCAATAAAATTTCTCTAGATATTTGAACAATGCATGTTTTCTTAGAGAAGTTTTTTATTCTGTTTTTGTTCAGTGTTGCATGGTTTCCAAGCCAAACACTATGGTACCACCTCTCGAAATCCAATCCATATTTTTCCAAACCAAATCCTACTTCATGCTTCTCAGCCTTCACAATCTGAGCTTCCATTCATCCTTCAGCTCACTGCTCCATGTAGTCAAATGAGTTTCCATCCTTAGGTCCCTGTGTTCTAGAGTAGCTCTGCTACAGAAGATTAATGTTTGAGATAAGTTGGTTCCAAGATCCAAAACTGGCATTGCTTGCACACTTCCCTGTAAAATTTTTCCCACAATGAAAACTGCAGAGGATGTTCTCGTTTCGAGTGACTTGCAAGAAGCTGCAAGGGTCCTGGGTGCTTTAAATAAGCTTGGCAGACTAATGCAGAAAGTTATTTTTTGCCTTCTTAACCTCTAGGATTGCATTCATAAGCAAGGGGCTTTGGCTCAGTTTGCTGCTGGCTGAAAGGTCATATTTTGTACAAAATTGTTAGTTTCACATCCTACAGTTGTCTTTTCCCAGTATCTTACATCCATACACAGAATTTTAGGCCTGGCTGTTGAACTTTCCAAAATGCCAAGTGTGAGCCCTGTTGGCAGAGCAGAACAGGTCCTGAACCCTCTCAAGCCCTCTGAACCCTCAGGGTGAGTGGCCAAAGCAAGGGTCAGCTAACAGCCACCATGCACACACCAAAATCAGACCCTTAGCCCATGGGATGGGCACCTGCCTGGCTTGCTCAGTCCAAGTTTAGCACATGTATTCCAGGCAGGTGCATCAGCTTTTACTTTTTCAAAAAACACAAGCTAGCTCAAAATACTTTTCTGTCACTAGGAAATATTCTGTTCAGTTCCTACCATTAATTACAAATATTCATAAAGGCATTATCCAGCAAGCCAGAGGGGACATTTAAAGGACATGTCCTAGTATATATATTACTCTTGCATTGCCTGTTTTCATTGCTCTGTGAGCAATTTATACTTATTCAGGCTTCTAAAGGCTGAAGAGGCCAGGACAATAAGCTTGCCATAGGTAGGCACCCACCTCTCTATGCTGAACAATTCATGACTTGTTTCCTAGTTTTCCATTACAGGATCTCACATCCAGTCCCACCAGCTTTGATGCCTCCACACCTACCAAAGAGTTCATAAGGAAAAGGACAGTTTTGATCCTCAAAACAAAGGACAATAGATGATATTGCTGCTATAGAATATTTCTTGCCTATGCTGGTTCAGGCTCCAGGGGAGTGAATTTGAGAATGCAGTTGTTCCCTGGAGGGCTTAGCCTCCTTCTCCAGCAGCATGTGATGGAGAACAACACACAGGTGTCTTCCCTGGCAGAGCTCTACCTGGCACAGGCCATGGCCAGTTTCAGAGCCAACCACTATGAATGAAATGCAGCTTCTTATCTTCTCATTAACAGAGGCCAGAACAGATCTTCAACCCACAGCATGGTTGTTTTTTATTTTCATTCTCAACAGAGTTAAAACACGTATTTACTCTTCTCAAAGCAGCCTGGCTCCCCATGAGTGTCTCTCCCTGGAGGCTGAGCTGTCTCAGTGAGGATTGCCTGCCTTACTGCCCTGGCTGCTCTCTACCCTGGCCCTGCACAGCCACAGCTTGGAGACAGCTCTCAGCAGCCAAATGGCAGCTGCTGTCAGGGGCAGTTTGGCAAGTGGCACGTGGCCAGGCATGGGAGCAAGAGGGGCTTGGATGCAGAGGAGGAAGGGGTTTTGGCTGCCTGTGGCAGTACAGGTACCATATGCTTAGGCTCAACCCTAAACAGCCTGGGTGGTTTGGAGTGAGGCAGTTAATAGATCCTTGATTGCAGCCAAAATTCTGTGCTATTTGTACCAAACAGGCCTTGATCTCCCACAGCTCCTTTGGAAGGAAACTCTGTCCTGACCCTCCTAAGTAAGGTACAAGGTGATACCCTTAAAGCAGAGCGAGCATCTGCCCAAAGTACCTTCACCCTGATCTTGAAGAAGCTTGGTGGTAAGAGTGACCCATGAAAGGGCAGGATAAAGGATTGTAGGATTCCAAGCACTTGGTTAGGGTCTGCTGGGAGCAGGAAACTGAATGTACTTCTGTCTTTCCTCTGGCTATCCAGCAAGTCAGAGTGCAAAGACTGCAGTCAATGTTTTGATACCCTGTAGACATGAGGCATGAACTGCACCAAAGGAGCAAAAGGAAAAACACACCTTGTTTATGCCATATTTATGGCTGGTGAATACGCTTGTCAGAGAAGACACTTCGTTTTTTTTTTCCTTTTTTTTGCTTAAGAGTAGGGTTTGCCTGCATAAAATTAATTCTAGGCAGAGATTGTACCTTGGGAAGATAGAGTTTGGGGTAATAGATTTTTTTTATGCTTGGTTATTAATTTATTGTGTGAGCAATGCTCAAAACATGTTAAATGGTGTACAAGCATGCCCAGGGAAAAAAAAAAAAAAATAGAGAGTAAATTGAATCATTTACACAGAACAGGATGGTGCAGACTTTCTGCTGGGGTAATCAGGCAGGGGAGAAAGTATTAATATCTCTGCACTATTAAGCTTTGGTGTGCTTGTCATAACCTTCCACTAGCTTTCACATTCACTGACTAAAACCTGGCTACCAGATGGCATTATTTGGCTTTGCCTGTGCTTCTGAGACACCCTAGTATCATCCTGTATTCTATCCAGAACCCCTTGGTGTGTTGTTATACAGTAAGAAGAGTGAGTCTGGCACCTTTCATTAGCAAACCATACAATAAATAGTACGAGATCCCCAGGAACAAGCTGGTGCTGTTTTAATGCTCATTTAAGTCTAGTATTTTTCTGGCCAGTCTTGTGTGGATTTTAATTTATATCATCATTTCATACTTCTATTTTTGTTTCTGAAAACCTCAGGAAAAGGAGGCATAAAAGCTTCAATCAATTAATTCCTCTCCCATTAGTTTTCTGTCTTTATAATTCTATTATCAGTATTGATTGGAGTTAACCCCTAAATTTACTGCTAGAAATAAGAAGCAAATTGACCCAAATACATTTCTCATCATCTTCCAAGTATTTATTTCCTACAGAGATTTTTGTTACTCTGCCTCACTCCAGTGATGCCTATCAATATTTTTGGCTTTTAACACACATTTTATGAAATTATTCATTTCTGAAAACAGAATTTTTCCCCCCATTAAGTCTCTATGAAGCAACTCATGAGGTTAAGAAGTTATGGCATTTCATAATCAGTTGAGTAATCATCCTCACATATTACTGATAGCTAATTTTTAGTTCTATTAGTATTTTGCTTGTAGGTTCTATTCTGTGAAGTTTGGGGCAACCCTGTTTAGCATTGAGTGCTGCTGTGAACTGTGTCTTTCATCTCCCAACTTACTGAAGTGCCTGTGGTGGTTACCTCCTGCCTTAGGCACTTCAGATCTGTGTTTCATAATTTACAGAGGTTTGGGTTTTGGTTTTTTTTTCCTGTTTCAAATCAGTTCTGAAGAACAATCACATTTAAAGTTCCAAAGCTCTTTTAAAACAGGCTGCTAGCAAGCCCTTAACTATGAGGCTTTATCTGTCAAGACTGGGTTAGAAATCCCTACTTGCAAAAAGATGTTTGGCCCTTCAGCCTCAGTTCTCTTAAGGGAAGCAGTACAGATCCTGCAAGGTATGTGGCTCAGTACGAGATTAACTGAAGGGTGCCCTTCAGACCTGATGTTCTCCTGAGCTGCTTCTGGCTGTGGCCATGTAAATAAACCCTGGGCTCTGTGGCCTCTCCTGTTCCTCCACACAAAACTAATTCCTTTGAAGTCAGACTGACTTTTTCAAACATTGGCTGCACTGACAAAATGTGTGCATGGGGCATGGACTCTGAATTAGGAAAACCCCTCGGTAGGTTTCGATTAAGATTACATCACAACGGCCTGTTAGTATCTAATTTCAAAGGTATAAAAGGAAAATTCATGGTCATTTGCCTATATAAACAATGAAGGAGAACCTTGACATCCTGCTGCCACGAGTTATGTTGTGGAGTAAAGCTCTTCCAATAGGGCCTGGTGCAAAGTCAGTGCCCTTGCACACACATTTGCCTCGGAGCTGAATTCCATTTTCTGTAGCTAAAGCTCAAGGAACTCCAAGTATGTTTACAAAATTTTAGGACTCCACAGTTCCCTTTGCCAGTGCCTCCAAGTAATGGGTTTTGTTCTGTCAAGCTTGAAAGGTCTTGCAGTTAAATTGCACATAGAAATCTGAAGACAAAGCAGTGAATATAGTGAGTATCCACAGCCATTCATTCCCTGTATTTCCATAATGGAATTGCCTGCCCATGTGGTTAAATAACATATCTAAGCAAAATGCATCTCTGCAGGAATAACATTCTACATATTAAAATTATTTGTCACTTACTTCTGGATTCCTCTAGTGATATTACAGTGAAATGATATGAAGAATAGAAATAAACACTTTTAATTTGGTAACAAGTTCTCAGTATTTCTATAGGACTGGGTTCCACCACAAAGACATAATCTGTGCTTGAACATTTGCTTCTTTTTCTCTCTTTGTAGAGTGGAACATAGGACAAAGGTAAATATCCTTTTGAAACAGAACAAAGTACAAAGCTATTCCTTGTAACAAGGAATCACAAATGTTGCCTACTTTTTTTCTCTCATCAGATAGTTTAATACAATCTTTTATTTTTTTTTAGAATCAGAATTGTCAAGGTTGGAAGAGACCTTTAAGATCACCAAGAACAACTATCAACCCAGAATTATCACTGTAACCCCCCCCAAATCACATCACCCAGTGGTTTGAACACCTCTGGGGATGGGAACAACATAGGCCTGGTGGAAAGACCAGCATTCTCTACAGAAATTAGAAGACACATCTTCATGCGGATTCTGCCCTTCTGTGCTACACTGTGAGACCCATCTGGAGTCCTGCCTGCAGCTCTGGGGGCTTCAGTATAAAACATGAACCTACTGGAGTGAGCCCAGAGGAGTTCCTCTCCTATGAAGAGAGGCTGAGATAAGTGGCAGTGTTCATCATGGAGAAGAAAAAGCTCTGAGAAGACCCTGTATCACCTAAAGGGGCCTACAAAAAAGCTGGAGACAGACTTCTCATAAGAATATGCAGGAATTAGGCAAGGAGGAAGGACTTTAAACTGAAAGAGGGTAGATTTAGTTAGCTGTAAGGAAGAAATTCTTTTCTGTGCGGGTGGTGAGGCACTGGAACAGGTAGCACAAAGTTGTGGATGCCTCATCCCTGGAAGTGTTCAAGACCAGGTTGGATATGGCCCTGAGCAACCTGTTCTAGTAGAAGGTGTCCATAGTCACAGGGGCTGGAAGAAGATGATCTTTAAGGTTCCTTCTAACCCAATCTATTCTATGAGTCTGTTTCTTGTGTCTGAAGACCATGTAGTGGAGAAGTGGCTTCTGGTTGCATTTTTCTCTATGCAAGAGAGGATAGGCTTACATTTGTATATACAGTTTGTGAATTATTATCAATCAATAGATCTGCCATCTAGTATCCTTCAGGAAATCATCAGAGTTGCATTAACTGCCTTCTCCAAAACCAGTGACCTTAGAAAAGACTTGATGAGACACTTCTGCTGTTGGTGAATGTCAATAACAGAAGCAGAGAGAAAGCCATGTGGTCAGGCCCTCAGCTGAACCCCATATGTGCTAAAAACTTCAGTGCAACAGCCCTCACACTTGGCTTCTCTTTCTAAGTCCNTAGGCCTGGTGGAAAGACCAGCATTCTCTACAGAAATTAGAAGACACATCTTCATGGAGATTAACAAAGCCAAGTGCAAGACCCTGCACAAAGTCCTGCACATGGGATGGGACAAATCTCAAGCACAAATACAGGCTGGGAGGAGAATGGGTTGGGAGCAGCACTGAGGAGAAGGACTTTGGGGTGTTGGTTGACAAGAAGCTTGTCATGAGCCAGCAGTGTGCACTCACAGCCCAGAGAGCCAACAGTGCCCTGGGCTGCATCCAAAGGGTTGTGGGCAGCAGGTCAAGAGAGGGGATTCTGCCCTTCTGTTCTGCACTGTGAGACCCATCTGGAGTCCTGCCTGCAGCTCTGGGGTCTTCAGTATAAAACATGAACCTACTGGAGTGAGCCCAGAGGAGTTCCTCTCCTATGAAGAGAGGCTGAGATAAGTGGCAGTGTTCATCATGGAGAAGAAAAAGCTCTGAGAAGACCCTGTATCACCTAAAGGGGCCTACAAAAAAGCTGGAGACAGACTTCTCATAAGAATATGCAGGAATTAGGCAAGGAGGAAGGACTTTAAACTGAAAGAGGGTAGATTTAGTTAGCTGTAAGGAAGAAATTCTTTTCTGTGAGGGTGGTGAGGCACTGGAACAGGTAGCACAAAGTTGTGGATGCCTCATCCCTGGAAGTGTTCAAGACCAGGTTGGATATGGCCCTGAGCAACCTGTTCTAGTAGAAGGTGTCCATAGTCACAGGGGCTGGAAGAAGATGATCTTTAAGGTTCCTTCTAACCCAATCTATTCTATGAGTCTGTTTCTTGTGTCTGAAGACCATGTAGCGGAGAAGTGGCTTCTGGTTGCATTTTTCTCTATGCAAGAGAGGATAGGCTTACATTTGTATATACAGTTTGTGAATTATTATCAATCAATAGATCTGCCATCTAGTATCCTTCAGGAAATCATCAGAGTTGCATTAACTGCCTTCTCCAAAACCAGTGACCTTAGAAAAGACTTGATGAGACACTTCTGCTGTTGGTGAATGTCAATAACAGAAGCAGAGAGAAAGCCATGTGGTCAGGCCCTCAGCTGAACCCCATATGTGCTAAAAACTTCAGTGCAACAGCCCTCACACTTGGCTTCTCTTTCTAAGTCCCTGTACCATTGCCTTTTAGTTCCCTTACTAAATTTACAGTGGGTAATGCCTCTCATTGTGCTGTCTTTGCAACACAGCTCTCCTTAGAGATGCAAACGCCTGCTTTGCTGAAGACACTTATACAAACCTCTCATTTAGAGCTAAGAGCTAAACATTTTCTTTTGGCAAACTTAAAGGAGGATTTACCACTGATGTCAGTGAGGCCAAGTTCCCACCTCTTTTTCAAGCAAGACTAACACAATGAGGTGAGGTGACTGGTGGAAATTATGCAAGAATTATAACTCACAGGACAGAAAAACAGTAGGGTGTCATGTAAATCTTTGGTGTAACAGGATCAATGAGCATCAGTGCAGATTTATGAGTACACATTTATTTATATGTGTTTCCCTTTTGAGGCAGAGCTTACGTGTCCTTGGGAAGTGCTGCAAAGCTCCCACACCTCATTATATAGGTGTATGTAAATATGTCATGCACAGTAAATACACTCATAAAGTATTATTTTTGAAGTTGCCTTTTCAACCTCTTTTAATGTTAGCTCTGAGCAAATACGCAAACAAAAGCCTCACAGCCACACAGAGATAAACAAGTTGTGAGTAGCATTTAAGCCACCTGTCCAGGAAATTGCTTTGGGCCCATGACATGTGCCAGCAATGGAAAGGTCTGAATGAAGATGCTGGCAAATGGGAATGGAGGGTCTATCCTAGCATAGGGTACAGCTGTGTTCATATATTGACCATTTTACTGCTCTGTCAGTCTGAGTCCTGAGACTGCTGCTTGGGTTGGAAATGGCAGAGAGCAGCTGTGCAGGTCCTTTCAGCAAGCTGACCTGGGGACAAGGGCCTGAGCAGCCATTTGTGCTGCAAGGGGTGATTATAGGGAGCCTCTGATGAAGTGGAAGGAGCAAGGTGTGCTCAGCTTTTGGAGCAGAAAATGTGATGGCAGAAGAAACTGGAGGAGGACACTTGTTCCAACAGTTCTGGTGGTATCACAAAGCCAGCAGCACCCAGATGCAATTGGAGAGGGCACTGACTCCACATAGTGCCAGGAATCTGCACAAGCAAGACAATCAAGTATGTGGCCAGGAGAGCCCACATTCAGGCAGCAAACAGGAGAGAAATCCAGGAACATTCTGAGTTCTGAGAAAGCTGTAATCTCATTTCTCATCTGGGGAGGAGTGGCATGTGCTAGCATACTCCAGGATGAATGAATAGGCTAACTTTCCCAGATAATTTCTAGAGAAAGGTTCCTCCTGAAGAACCCTGGATTGCCTTAAGTGGCAGGATGATATAATCATCCATGGCATGATAACTTTGCAGTAAAAATTGATGAATAAATCAGAGAGAGCACACTTGGCAAGCAGATCACCAAACATCAGAAGGCTTCCCTAATAAACAGACCTCCCTCAGTGCTGAAGTAAAAAAAATGGCCAGAAATTTCTGACTAAGTGCATTTCCTTCGATCAGTCTCCACTATCAAAGCATAAAAATTTCTGAAGTAGTACAAATTCAACAAGTTTATAATGTGAGTATTCCTGCGGTGTAGATCACTTCCAAATGAAGAGACAAAAGGGAAAAAACAGACTCAAAAAAATGTGATCCCCTCCCTCCTCCTCCAATATTTAATACAGAAAAATCCAGCACTTCTGTTCAGTGATATTTTCCAAAGATCATATTTTGCGTGTTCCAGGGTGGAAAAAAATGAATTTGAGACCTCTAAAATCATCATAGAATGGAATTGTTGTTCTCGGGCCAATTATTTAAGCAGACCTGAAGTTATAAGAAATGCTCTTAGAAATGAGAGATGTAAAGAAAGAAAAAGACATAAGAGCTGAGAAATCTGACTGTATGTTTAATACAGGGAAAAAAAATGGTCATCTTTTTGATTCCAAGGACAGTAGAGTCTTAAGGACAAAACATAAGATCTTTGGAATAGAATAACCTAGGACAAGTGAGAACACACCCAGAAAGCATCTAATAATATCTTAGCAGAGAGATGGGGTATTTTTTTTTTTAATTGCCTTTATCTCTCGCCAAATAGCCTTGCAGATGCATTGCCCAACCCAGGAACTTTGCAAACATTAACACTTGTAAATAGCTGATAAATTCTGCAAAAGCCAATGTCTCCCCAAGCCTTGCAATAAATAGAGATCAGAATTTGTCAGATTAATAGCTAGAGTTTGGCTATATAATGCTGAAAGCCAGGTATTTTTTTTTAATAATAAAAAAAGAGTGTCCCTTTTAAACATTTTCATATTTCTGAAAAGAACTTGTCTGCTGGTTCTATACCTCATGAAATCATTACTTCTAGAGGAGCTATCATCACCTAGTTCACTGGCTGGCCAGCCTTTTAGTATTGGCTTCCCTTTAAAACAAGACGTCAAAATCAGTGAAGGAAGTTGCAATGACTGTTGCTAGAATTTCCCAATTTCAAAACAAAGAATTAATCAGAATGCAGAGTTCTACAAAACAGAGTAGGACAGAAGACAGGCTGGCTGCCTTCTTTCACTGCTTATCCTGAAGCCTCTATATCAGCTAGAGAAGCTGCAAACCCTTTGGGAGCCAGGACATCTCTTGCTAATGTCTGTAAAGTCCTTGTCACATTTTCAGCTCTGTGTTACCACTAAAGCCAAGTTGTAGACTCTAATGCTGTACAAAAAATGAAATGTGTATTAAAAGGAACAGTATTGTGTAGCTCAAGCACGGTGCCTCTCTGTTTCATCCCATTGAGACAGTGTGTCCTTGTGCCTTGTTTGTACAGCATGGAAAAAACCCTGATCTGCAGGTGAGCAGTCCTTGCAATTGCCCACATTGCAAAGGAAAGTGTTTACTGAATATTCTTCAGAGGAAACAAACAGAGAGGCCCTAAAAACGTGTTGTGCTCAACTGAGAGATAGATGAAGACATGCAGTATGAATTTATTTTTGTTAACAGTCAGAGAAATAATGCTAGTTATTTTAACTCGCCCTTGGAGTTACTGCTCTGAAGGAATGTGCTAAATGCTATGCATTTCTCATGTGTCTATTTGAATATGAAGATTCAACAGCATGAGCCTACATCTGTTCCAAAAAAAAAGATCAGTGCTTGGCATCTTGATGTGAGCTGTGTACAACTCATTTGATTCCTTGCAATGCAGCTAAGATCTACATTTTTAATATTGGCTAGCAATGCCTCCAGTTTTGGGTTTTTAGCCTAAATTGCCTTGCAGATGTTGGATGTTCTGGGAGTGAGTACTCTGTGCTGCTTTGAAAAGCCTTAAATGAAAAAACCAATATTATTTTGGGAGGCACTCAAGAATTATCAATTGCCTAAATACATGAATATTTCAAGTGCTCCTGAAGAGAATAGTGCTTGAAAACCTCATGCAATAATAGTCTGAGATGCTGTAGAGCTTACTTCTCATTATAGCTCTTTGATCATTGATTAAATATTATTCACCACTCCTTCTACAATTCATGAGAGGCTCTATGAGACTTTAAAATATCTTGAATTTGGAATTGTTTAGTCAGGTCAGAAGCCTTGTTGCTCAGTTTGAAAATTTATGGAGTTCAGATTTTTCAAAGGCAAAAAAGCAACACAATATTTTTTCCATGGCCTCAAATTGTGCAAGTCATTCCAATACTTTTAGGAAATGACACTGAAATAGTCTAAACAAGTGCTATAAGCAGTGCTTAGTATCACATAGAATTAAATTAGGGTGTACACAGAAATGACTTCACTTGAACCTGAAAACCTCACTTAATAAACAAAAAATCAAATCAAACTCCTTAAGAGTTCCAATTTAACACAAAAAAAAAACCCAAACAAAGAGAGCAACAAATACTGACAACTGTATCCATGTCAAGCTATAATTTTCATAACTAGCTTAATTTTTGGGCTGCAAGAGATGCAATAACCAACTAGTGCAACATCTGAGACTTTCACTGTTCAGCTACATTAATTTCACCCAGCAGAAGCTATCCAAATATGGCATGTCTAAGATGGATATCCATTTTGCCCCCCTAATCACTGTAATGAGAGACTGGTATATCCAGAGATGTCCGAGAGGGGATGCAATGAAAAGGCCTTTGGACGTGCTAGAGCTGGAGATACCTCCCTAGATTTGCTAAAAAATAGAATATAATTCAACTTCTAAACATGAGCAGTCACTTGGGAAGATCTGCAATTTTTTTACTATCTTACTGTTTGGTTAGGTTGGTTCTGCACGTGGACATTTGCATCTGGTAGAATCTGTGCTGCTGAACTGACCCCAACATGCACAATTCTTGACACTTTTAGAAGTCATTTGTGTTCAAATGTTTATAAAACAGGAGTTTCAAAGCTGTATCACAGAGAATTTGTGGAAACAAGATTTTATCCAGCACATGTGAGGAATTGCTTCATAAATGCTTAAATATGTAAGAAGTACTGTGTGACTTCTCTGATGAACAACTCAACAGCACAGCTTGACTTTCAAATATTCATAATCAATTCATTAAATAAAGAATGAATGGAAGAAAATTATGATCAGATATTCCACAAACAGAAAAGAAAGCAAAATGACAGTTCTTATGTGTCCTCTGAATATTTTCATGAGGAAACTCTATTAATATTTAATACATGTATTACCTTTTTCAGCCAGCTCTAATTTAAGTGAATTTCATTCTCTGTGAAATGTCTGCTAATAGAATACTAATGCTACTAATAGTTGCTTGCCATACTTGGAGAGGCGGGAGTTAATATTACCAACGTCTGTGTCTAAAGATGTTATTCTTAACACTGAATTAGAGAATGCTGTAACCATGTAAATTTATAAACTAGCACAATAGAAATGGAAGCAGTGTGTCAGAGAGCTATTTAATCTATCTACATAAATACATAACCTCACAGATGGCAAACAACCCCAGATTTGAGAAACAGACTGTGAGCAATACTGATACTAGAGAAAAGCATGTCTCTCAAATGGCAAAAGCTGGGGTGTCTCACAGCAAAGTCAATACACCATGTTTCTAATTAGCCTGAATTGCCAAAGACCTGCCTTGAACTGGCAGCTTCTCTTCCCAGGTCTGTGATCCTCTCTGTGGAGGAAGGCACGCTTCCCTCCCTCGGGACACTCCAGGCTGTGTGCTCCATGGCTACTGAGCAACACTGCCAAGGCTCCCCAGCCTGGGGAGCAGAGTAGGAGAGCCTTCCCCAGTGTGGGCTGTTCCTGAAGACACCCAGCTCTCCTTTCCTTTCAGGGCTGGTGCTCCTGAAGCCTTGCTGACTCACAGGCTTCCAGGACTGATGGTAGAACAGGACCCTAGAAACTTCAGTGCTATCAACCACATGCAACTCCCTCCCCATGCAGCAGTGAGTGTCTCCCAGCTCCAACTGGATTTCTACTGGTAGGTTCAGTCCTTGAACTGGGAATGAAAATCACAGTATGGCTGACCAACACCACAAAGTTGCCAGAATCTGCTTTAAAGCACAGAAAGGAGGTTTTGCAGTTGACATGATCTACTGTTCTCCCAGCCTTGTGCATCTCAGGGGTGTAAGGACTCAGGATGATACTAAATTTGGATTCCTTCATGTGGGACAATATCCTACAAAAGCAATAATCCCATCTCAGAGGCAAGCATAAATGTTGCCTACAACTTGAATACTGGAGGATTTCAGCATTTTCTTACTTTTTACTTCACTCTAATGCTATTCAAGCATGGGAATGGTGTTAAGAGTATGGGGGTCCACATCTGACCCAGCAAAGGCAGCTGAGCATAGGGTGAGCCTGCTTGGGGCAACCATTGCCTCCCACTGCCTTTTGCCTCAGATTGATGCAAAGATGAAAATCTCATGGAGATTTAGATGGGGAAATACTGGCAAGAGGGAGCTGGTTCTTTGGTACTTCCCAAAGGCTCCCTCTGAGCAGCATTCTCTCATCAGAGGTCTCAGGTTACAGCAGGCGTCAAGGTGGCCCTTTCTCTCCTTCCCCAGCACTCTAGAGAAGCAGATAGCAGGATGTTTGCAAGTAGCTTGCTGGTACCTAGAGGAAGGTCTAGCCCTCACAGGGCTTTTGGCAAAATCCATCCTCAGCCCAGCATCTGGCAAAGCTCTGACCCTCACCTGCCATACCAGAAATGATATGGGAGTGGGCTCTTGTGAGACTCAGGTTATTTGAGCCAAGTGGTGCCTGCGACACTGGGATCTATTTCTGTGTTTTGTTCTACATCCCCACCAATTTCACCTGTGCTGCTGGCACAGCATGACCCAGGCTGGTGCTGCGGCTGTATTGCAGGGCCCCATGAGAGCTAAGTGGCAGTCCATGCCTGGGTCAGAGGGGTGTTTAGAGCCTGAATCAGTAATGGATCCTCACTGCAAAATGGGTGTTTAATGGCTTTGATCTGCTGCTTCTTTATCTTATCCCAGCTTCTTGATGGAATTTCTCACATGTAAGTGAGCCCCACGAATTCATCCTGGCCACACACAGTGGGTGCTGGTGAGGGAAGGGGCACAAACAGGACTGGATATCAGTAACAGATATCCAGGCAGCAGTGTGGGCAGCCAGCTGCTTGTGAGGGATTAATAGCAATGTCTGCAAGGAGATCTGAGGGCTTGTCATATTCATCGCTGTAGGAAAGGCAAGGCTTTCTCCACAATGCTTTGGTGGATGACATGAAGCACTTCATAGTGTTAGGGCATTGCCCATAAGATCTGAGCCTTTCTCTCCCCTCATCTGGGGCACATGAAGTGCACCACTGAGAGCAGGAAAACAAATTAGGTCATTGACCTTTCCCATGACCTTGACACAAATTCCAGTTTCCATTGACCAGCAGAGTGCCTACTTGAATGGGACCTGTCCTATCCCCTTTCTCACCATGCCTCGCTCATTTCAAAGTGGCAGAAAAAGAATAGAAAATCAAAGGTCAGATATAAAGAAAGATTTTTTTTAATAGCAGAACCCTCTTGGGGCCTCCCTTTCTTCCTAATTTGAGGAAACTAAGTTATTTCATTCTAATTCTGATATTTAGCAATGTTGACAGCTCTAATACATTGTAGATGCTTCAGATCATATTGTTAAACTAGCTCACTTCTACAATTTTATCTGAAAAAGACAGATGCCATAAATTGTGAGGCTGATAGGTAACGACAATTGCGGCTGCATTTAAATGCAAAGTGCATTTCATTCCTTCTTGTGCTGCACTCTCTAGACAGAGAGCACGCAAACATTTTCAAGCAAGGATTATATCTTAACAGTTTCTTTTATGGGCCACCTCTTGTGCCATGGGAGACCAACACAAATCACTTCTCCTCCCTGTTGGTTAAATACCAGCAGTACAACAGTACAGTTGTTTATATCAGGTTCTTTATAATTTAAAAAAATGCATTTAAGTACATCTTCTAAAGCATATGGCTGTGCATGTAAACAAGCATTCAAGGATGGCCACAGCTTTATAATAATTTAGACTGAGCCTGCAAGATTCAGAGCACAGGCAGCTATGCAGGCAGCAGCTTTTTGGAAACTGTTCTGCAACTGAGACATCCCCTACATTCTCCCTGACTAGTTCTAGGCTGGGAGTAGATAAATGTTTAGAGGGGTTTTCCCAGGAGTAGGTATAAAGCCAGTGCTAATGAGGGATAAAACCCCTTCAGCTCTGCTCCTTCCCCAATGAATCCATGGTTTTGTAGGTTTCCACAGACATCATATCAGTGATTGCTGCCTCACCAGGAAGGGAGCATGAAAGGAACTGGAAGCATGGTGCAAGGCCATTAATTACTGCGGGAAAAAAAATTAAAATTGTAGCTAATCATGATGCAGTTTAATCAACAGAGGAGTTGGGTCCAACCCCATGAGCATAGCCACAGCTTTCAACACCCTTTAGGCTACTAGTTGGTTTTGGATCATAATGTGAATGTGTGTGACAACCAAGAAAAAGTGTTTGCCAAAGCATTCATCACAAGCCTAATTTGGTCTCCTGTAAGTCAATAATGAATTCTTGAACTTCTGTCAAATGAAGCAAAATTAAGCCAATGCTAAACAGTTTTTAAAAACTCACCCAAAAAATCTTACCTAGTGATTCAATTCCTGTTAAGGATCTGCTTGTATAAATTCACAAGTGGTGCAGGTACACAGTCCTAACATGGGACTGCTCTCTCCACACAAACAGGATGGAGTGGTTTATGAGCAGTTAGCAAAACTGACACATCCCTGACCCTTTCACAATTAGGTATTTGATCTCTTTGCATCAGGAATTCAAGTCTGTGCTGGGCACATGTATAAGCCATTGCCCACATATTTTTGCTGAGGGAAAGAGGGTTAGAATAAACATTTTTTGGTGTTAGGTGCCTTTTCTTGTTTATGAAGACATCTTTCTCCTTCAGCTATGCAACTTTAAAGACAAAAGAACGTTCTAGTTCACAGAAAAGCTATGTGCTTTAAGATTATCCTGAAAGTTACTCAGTATTTTGTTGTTCTAAATAATTATGCCAGCTGCAAGCTATTAAGATTAAATATGTGATCCTATCATAAGAAGAAGGCTAGTCTCCCACAAAGGGAGATGTGCCAAAATCTACATCAGCTGAAACTGGGATTTTAGTTTTGCTCCTCAATTTTATAAGGAAACTGTTCATATACAGTCCTGGCAAAAAGACAGATGGGTGAGGAAGGTTGATACATGCATGATCTGTCATGGGAGTTTCAGACAAACTGCATGATTTCTCTTTTTTTTTTAAGTAACAGGAAAGAAAAAAAAATTGATTAGGAGGATGTTGGAAATCAGAGAAGCTACTTTTTACAGAAGGGTTGACAAATTTTCTAAATTACTTCAACAGAAATCATCATAGCTATTAATATTCAATAGCTAAGTGAGAGATCTTTAGCAATAAATAGAGAAAACAGAAGGAGGCACTTGTGTATTTAAAGCAGAAATTACTTATCTGTTTGTAAGGTGTCCCTGGGGACCTGTGCTCTTCTCCTTGGTGACCAACGTTTCATTTTCTCATCTGAGAGTTTACCCTGACATTTTCACACCAAAGGAGAGCTGCATTTCTTGCTCAGTGTTTGAGCGCCTCCTTCCTCCTTGGCCCCAGGCTGGAGCTGCTTGTCAGGAGAGCACTGCGAGCTGTGTCTGTCTCACTGGCTCTCCAGACACACCAGAAGGAGGCCTCTGGTCTTCAGCTCCCAACCATTTTCAAATAAGCAGCAGAAGTTTGCTGCCATTCAGCAAGAGTGCTTCCCTCAGCCTTCCCCTCTGCCACCACTGTGCCATGCATGCTTGTAAACATTTTCAATCATCATAGCTATAAAAAAAGCAAAGCTTTATAGTAACAAAATACTTATTTGTCTCCTTAAGTGCTTGTCTGTAATTCAGTTTAATGATGCTGCACTTTCTTGTGGTCTTTCATTGCCTAGAGGGTACTTTGTATTGATTAAGTCATTGTGTAGGTCTCAGTAAAAAAACAACCACATAAAATGCAGACTGGAAGAGGAAAAACCTTCTTCAGGTGGAAAACCTCATATATCAGAATAATGAAACTCTTGATTTGGAGAAGCATTTAGAAGAAATATGAAAAGAGAGAAATGGAGTGCTTCAATAGAAACCTTCATGAAGAGGACAGGGAAATACCCTGTCAGTCTGAGGTTCTCTTTCCTTTCTTAAACATTCTCATCACAGAGCATGAAATACTGCTCTATATGCCCTGTGTCAAGTCCCACTGAGAGATACAATTGTACTGGGTTTGCATGGCCAGGTTTTTGCAGCAGGGGGCTACAGGAGCAGCTATAGCTTCTGTGAGAAGTTGCTGGAAGCTTCCCCCATGTCCAGCAGAGCCAGTGCCAGCCAGGTCTAGGATGGAGCTGCTGTGGGCCAAGGCTGAGCCAAGCAGGAATGATGGTAACACCTCTGCGATAACACATTAGATGTGATTGTGGACAGAGAAGAGCAGAGTGATAATATGTGAGAGAAACAACTCTGCAGATCTCAAGGTCAGTGCAGAAGGAGGGGCAGGCGCTGTTCCATGCTCTGGAGCTGAGATTCCCCTGCAGTCCAAGGTGCAGCCCATGGTGAGGCAGCTGTGCCCCTGCAGCCCATGGAGGGCACAGGGCTGCAGAGATCCACCTGCAGCTCCTGGAGTAGCCCCATGCTGGAGCAGGGGCATGACTGAGAGGTGACTGTGAACCCATGAAAGGCTTGTGCAGGCTCCTGGCAGGGACCTGCAGAGCCATGGAGAGAGGGCCCACACTGGAGCAGGTTTCCTGGCAGGAATTCCTGTGGGTGACCTAGGCTGGAGTAGGCTGTACCTGAAGAACTGGACCCTGTGGAAGACTGACCCACATTGGAGCAGTTTGTGGAGAACTGTTGCCCATGGGATGGACTCATACTGGAAAAATTCATGGAGAACTATCTCCTGTGGGAGGGAACCCATGCTGGAGCAGGGACTCTTCTCTGAGCAGCAGCAGGAACAGGCAATGAAAACACCATAACCCCCATTCCCTGTCTCCCTGTGCCACTGGGGGAGGAGGCAGAGCTCAGGAAGGAGGTAGGGGTGGGGGGAAGGTGGTTTTAAGATTTATTTACTACTCATTATCCTGCTCTGATTTTGTTAGTAATAAATTCAGTTAATAACCCAAATTTTGGTCTGTTTTGGCCCTGATGGTATTTGGTGAGTGATCTCTTCTAGTCCTTAACTCATGAACCTTTGTCATATTTTCTCTCCCCTGTCCAGTTGAGAAGGGCAGTGATAGAGTGGCTTTGGTGGGTGTCTGGCATCCAGACATGGTCAACCCATTATAACAATATACATACACTTATACAAATTCCAAAATAATGGGGTTTGCCCAGTTGTAGTTCTTAAAGAATTTTTTTCCAGAGAAAGTAAGTTATACATGATCAACTCCAAATATTTTGTGATAAATGGCAAAAAGTGATCCAGCTACTATTCCTATATATTTAATCAATGATCTGACAAATAGGACCTATCACAAATATTGCTATGGCTCAAAGTAAAATAATTAAGACTTTTTAATACTTTGGATTGCTAAGAGATAAGAATTTTCTTCTGTTTTAGCTACAATACAATGAAAACTCTCTTGAGCCTGTAGAACTTTTTCCCAGAGAACACATTTTCTAAGGAGTTTAAAACAGCAATGTAGGAAAGAGGTAAAGAAAAAAAAAAGTAAGAGGTCTCACAAAAATATGCAGAAACCATTATAGAAAGGTTCCTTCCTCCCCACAGGGATCAGACCCCATGCCTGACTGCTGGGATCCCTCAGTGAGTGTGGGAGTGCAGCAACTCTGGCAGGATTGGGATGTGGGATGCCAGGCAGGGAGCTGCCTTGCACAGCCAGAATGAAGAAACATAGGCAAAGAGACTGGGGAAAATTTGTGTTACACTGCCTTTCAAGTGCAGGTTTATGGGACAATGCTCTTCCCTAAAAAACAGTGGCAACTTCAGCTTTGACTTTTTTGATGGTGATGTCTTGAAACAAACTGTGACTGACAAATAAAAATATTCTTTAGACCATACTGGTGTCCTCTTCTTGTATCACTATCAGACTGTAACTTTCCAATTTTTGCAAGTTAGTGTAAAACATCAGCCTCTAGCTATCTCTATTTTTTGTCTTTCAGAAGCAGAAATTGTTCTGGAAGACACTACTACACGCTGTGTAGAAACTCAGGAACTGCTGACATGTTCTGCTAAGAACTTCATCCTGCATGATGGCAGCATGTGGGTCTTAAATCTGGGCTTTGGGGTCTCTAGATTGAAATGCCAATATAAAGCACCTCCCAAAGTGAATGCTGGTTTTCAAATGAGAACTAAAGCCTCCCTTTTCAATTCCATCTCTCTTTAATTACACTGTGTTCACACACTCTCATGAGTAGCCTCAAAGCAGTCATAACCAAAGGACTTCCTAAGCATTTCTCACTGGAAAATGGCATTTTGTGCTGTTTTACAGTGCTCGTGCTATTAACCACCTGATTTGCACAAACTGAAAAATAGTTTTTAGAATTGCTCTTGGACAATGCCTAAGTTACTGATTCCTTAGGCACTAGTGAGATGTATGTGCTTTTTGTGCAGCACACAGCTACAGACAAGCAAAGCTAATTTTTATGGCCACACCATTCTACAACCAATATTCATATGCAACACACTTATGGCAATATTCATGAAGGACCAGAAAACAAGCAAAATAAGACCCACAATTTGAATGATGTTGGAAATAACTCTAAAGACGGTTTTCCTAGAACAGCCATCTAGCACTAATTGTCTCAGCCATACAAGAGTCTTGATTGAAGGCCTGGAATTCTCTTTTTCAGAAGGCTCATGGGCCTGGAAACATATTTGTGTTCCTAACTGTAAGCATGAGAATAATCCCATTAGAGAGATTTTTTGACTGGTTTTATGCTTGAAGTTAAAATCACAGTAAGTGTTTATAGGATCTGTGCCTAAGGCAGACGTCAATATTGAAAGAAAAAAGTGGTTAATACACATCAGCTTTTCTTTCATTTTTTTCCCTAAGAATGATATCATTTGCTATCTCATCTTTTGCTGAAAATTGCAGGAATGGAAAACTCAGTTTTGGTTTTAATAAATAAATCATCATTCCTCTGATGTTTCATACTTTTTTTTCTGTGAAATCACTGAACTGGGAATTTCCCCCCATATATTTTGTGTCATTTTCACAGAGGCCTTATGAGGAGGAATAAGTGCTGTATAAAAAAATTGTTGCAGCCTGTTACATTAAAAAATTTAATTTCAGTAGCAGACTTTGCTTCTTTTTTAGCCATTTACAGACTATTTTCTCTAAGTCATACTTAAATATATTTATAGCAAACAATTTAATCAATTAAATAGATTCCTTAAATAAAAACTACATTTGTACATGTTCTAGAACTTTTGAGTGCATTGCTTCTATTCAAGCAAATAGAAATAAACATAATATTCATATAAAAATATCACATGGAACATTAATACTACAGCACTAGTAATAGTGCTTGAAATAATTTATGGCAAATAAACAGCACTTCAGGCATTTTCTTTGGCAGCCTTTAGTAAACCATGAGCTCCAGGTTTACTACAAGTCCTCTCAGCTGATGGATAATACTACATGGTGTTGAAACTCATCCAGTAGATTTCCCTACTCCAGTCTCTTGAGCTGAATCACTGACACTGACCCACAGGCCTGCTCTCTGGTGTAGATTTACTGAGGAATCAACAACTACATAACTGAATATTCAATGTGCTCTCTAGATTTTAAGGATGTAACCCGCTAATTTGAAGCTAAGAATCATAACCAAGATGAACATTTCTCTCCAAAGGAGATAGCATGGGTACATAAATTGATGAAAGAATTCAAATAATCTCATGTAACCTCTGTAGATAACTGAGACAGTAGACACTTCTCTGGTGACATTTTCTGTTCACACTTAGGACTGGGATCCTGTGCAGTACAAGAAATGCCAGTTTCTTCACAGTGTCTGCCTCCCACGAAGGATTCACAGACTAAGTAATTACATTTTGCTGCGTGGTGCACTGCCTGGTGGTGGTGGTGGCTGCTGAAAACAGCACATTATACTAAAAATATACCAGCCTCAGAGAGTAGCTACAGGATGCTTCCTAAAGCCTAGAGCAGAAATGTATCTACAAGTAAAGTCATTTCGAAGATTTTCTTCATTCAAGTCGTCCAAAAGAGATAATCACAGTGTGGCAGATGGAAACACAGTGTTGCAGGGGTAAGGGGAGGGTAATAACTTAGGTAACTTGGTAGTTTCAACAACCCGAGAAAAACAAGCAACAATCCTATTTCAGAAGAACAAAGGAAAAGCTGAAAATTTGCATCTTTGTCATGCAAATCCATGACAATCCTTGTTTCTAGTCCTAAGTAATCAAGTTTTCATTGCAAACAATAATTTCTCTTACCTCCACTTAAAATAAACCCAGCCTCTAGGAACAAACAATAAAGAAACACTGAGAACAACATGATCAGTTGTCCCAGAGTGATTGTGTTAGATGGTACGTTCTGTCTACATTACAAACCCTCACTTTCTGTAAATGCTACCAGGAATCTGGTAAATACTCAGACCCCTTCCATATGTTCCCAGGCACTATGAAATCTGGAACTCAAACTACTCACAGAAATGAGTCTCTTCAGTCATGAAAAATTATTTTGAAACCTTATATCATTTGCTGTATTACCATCTGAGAATGCCAGGGCTCTCCTCTTCAGCCTACATCCTACAGCCTCTACTCACTTTTAAAGCAAGTCCTTCTGAACTGGCTGTAACTTGCACAGGGTTGGGGTTGTAGTAGGTTACAGCAGCACTGGGCTCACAGCCTGTTAATGATGTTTCCACTGTAAGATGTCTTACTTTTAATCAATAGGATTAACTGTGCTTTTTCCTGCCAAGAGTAAGCAAAATGTGGATTTCTGGCACCAAGGAGCCATGGCCACTGTGGATGGTATCCCTGACCTTGAAGGATTATCAATGCTGCATCTGAGTGTTCCAGTCCACCCACATCCATGATGCCAGACGATTCCAGATTGTCTTTGACTTAAGTGAAAGTTGTCAAGAGAAGAATGGCTAAAGCCAAAGACAGCTGATGGCACAGGACTGGGAGATGCCATCCTTCCATCACCTGGGAGCAACATTAATTTTTAGACTGATGTACTCTGTTCTGGGCAGTGTGCCTGCCCCAGTACAGCCATACAACTCCCTTTCAGGATGCTGTTTCATGTTGTGAACTGTGACAGCTTGCTGTCACTCTTCCCCCAAGGGAATGGCAGAAGGGCAGCTCATCTGCAGGAGCACAGGAAGCTTCTCCTGTCCAAGATCTTTGTGATCTCCAGGAAAGATTTGCTACTAGGCCAGGCATAGTGGAGAATGCCATTTGAAGCTGGCTCCCTCTCTCTCTCTTTAGTGCTCTTCTGAGCACTAAAACTGCTCAGAAATGGGAGTTCTTAAGAATAAATGTGTCCTGGCACTTATTTTGTAATCAGCTGTCTTTTGAACATTTTCATATCTTGGTAGGAGTTTGGTAAATATGACCAAAAGGCTGGGTTTATGGTGGATATTGACCAGAAATGCTGCTAAAAAGCTTTATGAGAGTGGAGCCTGCTGAACCTCAGGTATCTCATTTACCTGAAAAATTGTCTCTGGAAACAATGTGTGCTGTTTTCTTTGTCTATTGAAAGCAGATGGCTTGCAAGGTTCTATCACATGGGATTTGGTTCTAGAGTTCAACCAGCTACATTCATACCTTTTGCAGGCAACAGAAATACAGCCTCCAAAGGGTGAATCATAAAGAAGATTGAAAATAGGCCTGAGTGTTTGTGTTTTCTAGCTTGAGCTGTGACCAGAAAGAGTCACCCATGCTTGGTGCCTCTCTTGGAAGCTGAGTAACAAGAGGCAGTTCCTGATCAATGCAAGCCATCAGCTCCAGCTCTGAGCCACCACAACCCCTGGGAGCTGGTCAGGCAGAGCTGGACTGTGCTGCCCTTCCCCACCTGCCTGTGGGAGCACCACCATGGCCACAGCTCTAGAGCTTGCATATTCTTCATCCCAAACACAGATCCCATAATAGACACCATGCAAAATTATTCTCTCATCAATATATAAGTCTTCTTCCTGCCTTTCCCATCCATGCAGAATGATTTCAATAGATACTAATGACATTTTATGTCAGATTAAGAAAAGAGTAAGAATACTACTATTGAAACTCACATCCAGCATAACTGAATTGTAGAATATTTAGCTTTTAGTAACTGCTTATTGGTACATAAATAGTGGTTTTCATCTGAAATATAGCCCTGTGTTATCCCCAGCAGAAAACTAATATCCCATCCAATGTTCACTTTTTTTCATGGAGAAAATGAATAGTCTGTACTAAACTTTCCTGTTTCAGGGAGACTGTAAAGCAAGACAGTGCAGTCTGCACAAATAGTTTTGGTGTTCTGTCACCAAAAATTTGAGGGGGTGGAGGAGAAGGAAAAGGGTGGAGGAACCTTCTGATCCTCAAGCACTCCTAGATACCATAAGTTCCTGACAAACCCAAACTGGAGCTTAGTAGGGAAGAACACAACTAAGCCTCTGTAAGTAAGTGTAATTCATAAAAAAAAAAAGGAAAGAAAAGTAGAAATCTAGTAACTTCAATGTCATGCTTCCTGAGACGTACAATACATAGTGACCAAAGATTGTGTTTGTCTGCACTCCAGCTAGCTAAAATTGAAGTGGGTCTGAAAACAAAAGTTATATAATAAAATAATTGAGAAATACCATTATAAACAACATGTGGTATTTGCATGCATAAAAGAACCTTTGATTTACCAGTCCCAGCTCCAATATCACTTCACACCTGCCCTTTCTTGAACACGGGGTTTATTTGTCTTTGGGGCAAGGGGAAGAAATCTCACAGCCTTACAGATAACTCTACCAAACCCTGCAATAGGTTCATTGCTATGAACCAGTTAAAAAGGTAATTCAAGAAGCCCAAGTTTGTTTCCGTAGCTACATAACATTACACAAACATTTTGGTTGCAATTTTGTGGCAATGGTTTCACAGTTATTTGATTAAACTGCAGGGCTGAGCTGCTTGGAGCCTGGGAGTGTCTGATATCAGTGAAAGCTCTTTAGAAGTGCTACAATTTAAAATTATAGCTTACCCTGTTTGAAGGGATATTTTTAGTCTATTTATTCAGAGTATAAATATAGTTCTGTACATCACTGGTTTAATGTCTCTCTTGCACTGGTCAGAAAGACACTTTACCCAGCCCCAGACAAAGGTCAACAAATGGGTATCTTTTTTTTCTCCTTCTTTTCTTTTTTTGTAAAGCTGCATTAAGGGCTTTAGAAAGCAAAGTATCTTGTAAGCAAAGGCTGCACATCTAACCCCTTTACTGCAGTGACCTACTTATAGGAAATACTTCTATTGAAAGAGGCTTTTTCCAAGATCTAGCATTTCAAACAAAAACATATCTACAATTAGCTGGAAAGAGTTTAAGGGATCCCTGAGCAAAAATAATTGAAAGAATAAAAGGCAAGAGAAGGGAAATGGTGATGAATCACCATGCAGTCAGGGGGAGTGATGTAGTGCATATTTCTATGAATGGCCACACTCTGGCTTTATTATCAACAGCTCCACAAGGTTTTTATTTCTTATTATTTGTTTGGGTGTCAGGGGGACTTTTGTGCTTACAAATCCCTGGAAACCAAAGTTTTATGTACATACAAAAGGCACAGTAGTGACAGTGCAGGTAGCCACATCTCTGCTCAGCTGTTGCCCTTGACCTAAAGGGACCCTCCTTTCCACACAACCACCCAGCAGCACATGTTTGGTTTTCTGTTTTTGGTGTTAATGTAGCTCCGGGCTTTTCTTGAGCTGGGCTTGCTCATTGTGCTGAACTGTGACAAATTCTACAAAGAACAGTAGGGTTGGGTTGATTTCAGGTTTGATGTGTGCTGGGGAAATGGGGGAAGAGGTAGAATTTCTTCTCAACATGTTGTCCTTCCAGTTGGAGCATACCTAAGTCTTACTGCAATTTACAGAACTGGCCATACAGAAAAGACCATAAAAGTAGGCTCTGCAGTTCACATCTCAGTGGAGTTCCCATCAGAAAAAACCCACAAGGGCAGAATCACTTTTTTTGTGGTGTTTCTCAGCATCTCCTTTGTGAGGCACAAAAATCTTAACATCTTTCATATCATGAACTGGGGAGTGACATGTGTGCAGCGGAGTAGTGCATGGAATGTCCTTTTGTGGAGTAAGAGAAGATAGTTAAGTTTTTTGAGGTGAATGCCAAGGAGTAAAGGAGCTTGGCTGTTCAGGATCTGAGGAATGGCAGTGAGATTTGTGCATATGTGGAAAAAGGCTTGTGGCCTTTCAGGTGTATGCCTGTGGCTTGAGGCAAGACACAAGCATACACCTGAAAAACTTGTGTTGTTTCTAAGGACACGCATTTATCAAAGTACATAATAGCTATTCAGCCACAACCTATTTTTAACATCTTTTCTAGAGGAAATGTTTGAGATAATCTATTTATTACTAGCTTACAATAAGTAAGCAACTTGTCTGAGATGGAGCAAAGGTTTAATGAGGAATATTGTTCTCATGATTTTTTTCAGTTTTGACTGTACATGAGGAAGATTTTCCCCAAAAAGCATGCTCCAGAGAGGCAGGAGACTTTGCAAGACATTTCAATCCTGTTCCCTGCTCACTATAAAGTCTGGGCATGTGTCATGATCTTTGTATGTCCCAGTTATTCACAAAAAGTGTCTCGTGAATCTCCCAATCTCATCTCTGCAATCTGAGATTACACTCTTAACACACTCTTACAGATTACACTCTTAATCTATCACACAGACAGTAGTGTGACTGAATAATATAATAACAAAAGAGAAAAAAAAAATCCAATTAGTTTAATCATCACTTCATTACCTGACCCCTTTTCCCGCCCCTTCCTTTCTTTACTCTGTCCATTTTAGAAAAATGGAGATTTCAACTTTCTCGGGACGATTAGAATGCAAGGAAGGATGTGGAGCAGTGCTCTCCTCCCCAGGCTGCAGCGATCAGCAGCTCTGCACTCGCCTGGTGTGTGGAATACATATCCACGTCAAGGGGAGTTCCTCCCGCAGAACAAAGGTGGAATGCGCAAGCGGGAGCGGCCGGGGGCACCGCCGAAAAACAGGGGCTGCTCCTGTGCGGCAGAGCAGAGATAAACCCAGTCTCCATTGCAGGCTGAAGAATCGTGTGACGTAAGTGGTTTTCCTGCTGATTTTTATCCCACCCCAAAGAAACCTTTGGAAAAAAATCCCCAAATGCTCAGTGTATAGAATAAAAATATTGGGGAAGTTGCTTGACACTCCAGTGAGGTACACTGGAGCCCCAGCACAGTAACTTCTGTGTTGGGTGTGTGGGTTTTTTATCCCCTGAGCACTCTAAATACAACTTGCAGTGTCTGCAGGCTGGTATGGGACTCCCCCGAACACTGCAGTTCTCACCACACAAAACCTGCAAGCTTCAATGTGCAAACGGCCCTTTCTGAATTCTGCTCATGAAAGCTGGGTGGATTTCACTGTGATCTCAGCCACCAGCTATCCTTTTCCATTTCTTTGTGAATTATTATAGACAAAACAAGAAATATGTACTTCAATCTGGACTTTTACAAGCCTTTATGATCTATGTTGCTTAGTTGGAGAAGTAAAACTTGCTAGCTCCTTCCCCAAGTTAATTAGTATTTTTTAATTGTTGCTAGATTAAACACAGATTATCCATTATTATTTTATATACTTTGGAGTTTTAGGACTACATACAGTAATCTGTATCCTACTGCCACCAGAAAAATGCCATTTCCTATTCATGAGGCAGAAATACAATAGACAGACAACAATGTGATTGCTGCATAACACATCACCTACCCCACAGCAAGGACTGCACCTGGAAAATGTTTATTATAGCCAGAAAGACAGCCCTCCCTGTAGATATTTTAGATGTGACTCATAATAATGACTAATAGAAAGTTACTTTACTCATAAATCTGCCTTGTCCCTAATCCATCTGTTATTCTTGTTCTTACAAAAGACAAAACAATTTAGCAGAATGTTTTTACACAGATATAATACTTTTATATGATTGACTCTACATTGCTGCTGCAAAAGCAAGCCATTATATCATGAGAATATAGTGTAGAAATTCCTTTCTGGATAGCATTTTTGCAATGGCAGCTCCAGGTGAGCCATCTAGAGGCAAAACCAAGATTTTTTTAAGAATTCTTCACAGTAGTGTAATGAATTCCTCTCAAATAAATGTCCTCAAAAGCTCGAAGCATCGTATGTACCAAGAGCTAAGATTGCCATCTGTTAAATTCATAAACCTCTTACATGCTTTAATTTCCTGCATGCTCATACTATGAGTTTAACAGTTTCCTCTGCTTTTAAAAATAATTTCTGAGAGTGGTTTGGATTGCTTTATGCTAATGTATTATCAAGAAAAGCCTATTAATTATAATAAATAATATACCAATTAAAGGAGGGATTTTAGAGTTAAAATAACTTTGAGTCTCTTCCTGCTCTTGACTCAGTGTGACACTGGAAAATTCTCTTAACTGGAGTCAGTTTTACCACCCATAATGTACGGCTCATGATTTTACCAGCTTTGTAAAGCACTTTATGATCTTTGACTGAAATACTAAAACATTACAATAAAGGTACATGCACAGTAAATACAATGCATGGCCACATTCTGCCTTGACTTCCCTCTTGCTTAATGCTGTTAAAACCAGACGTACATGGTGCATAAATCAGAGCAGAGCAAGCAGCCTTCTTTGCACTTAGCAGTAGCAGCATCACAACACAGCTTATGAAACAGGGATAAAAGTCACCAATCTAAAACACAGCTGGGCTCATCTTAGAATAGGGGTGCACCTGGTGCACCCTGTGGGAGAGTTTAGAGTGGGTAGCAATCACAGGCTGATTTACTATTGAAATTGCTAAATTATTTTGAAAACATTTCAATTCACACAAATGTTCCCAGTGCCATCTAACTCTACTGAAATATGAGATGTTTTTGACAATGTGCTGGCTAAAGTAGTGCAGCCAAAAGCCTGACCTCCATCACAGGACCAGCACTCAAGCTGATTACAGGGTGCAGGCTCAGAGGGCTGCCCAGGCTGTCAAGTGGGAGGTAGAGCTTCAGCCCCAGGGACTCAGAGTCCCAAATCAAACTGAGACTACCCTGATTTAGAAATTACTGGTGTCCAGTGCAGCCACAACTACACCAGATACTAAAAGTAGATGCATATGCTCTGCCTTTGTACCAACTACAGCAATTGCAATGGGAAACAGAAGTGAAAAACCTCACTCAATGGCTTTGCTCCAAGCCCACACATGGGCATCTCTGCTACACACAGTCACCCTTGGGGTCTGGAAGAGTCCTCTTTGGGCTACCAACAAGGGCTCAATGACTGTGCTAAAAAACTCTGTATGAAGCCTGGGATGCAATCTGTCTGTTGTTGAATTTTTCCTGGTAGTACAAAGCATGAAACCTACAGCATATGTCAGACTGGACACACACAGCCTTGAGTACTGCTGGGTGAGGCTGGTCTCCCAAGGGTAGAGATTATTGTGGCTGGGAGCTTTGGGAAACAAGCACTGATGAGAATAAGGAACAGGCTGGTGATCTCTTCCTTCCCCAAGTTCACAGGGCATACTGGGATAGCTACTCTAGGAACATATTGTGTTCTTGTCAAAACCATAAATGAAACAGAGAGAGGCAAGGAGTCAGAGCAATGATTCCTGCTGGGAGCTGGAATGAATCAGAGAATGTCCTATACTCTGGAAACACAAGTTTTCACGTGGCATGACACTATGCATGGAAGGGGGTGGTGAGGATACTCAGACAAAGGTGAAAGTCAGGCTATGAGAGCACATGGACTTCTGTCTGTTTTTTTCCTGCCGGAGCTGGAAATGGTGTTTTACTGGGTCCTCTAGAGACAGGGCTGACCAAGTTCACAACCTTGGTATCTTGACTATTGGGGCATGATTTGGATGAGGAGATTGACCCCACGCCTGATCCCGTCAGTAGCTCTGGATTTGGTGAGCTGTGGGCAGCCCTTGCCCTGGCTCACACCATGCTCCAGGTGTGTGCTGCTCTCTTCTGTACAAGGGTTGGACTCCAGTCCCCATTTGCTGCAGACAGCTGTGGTCTCCTGGGGCTTCCCTCTCTGACCCAAAACCATAAATGCTCCATAATATATTTGAACAGTTCTTTCACCTCTCTCTTTCAAGAATTACAGAGGATTTTGTTAACCAGTTAAGTAGTGCCAATAATTGTCTGGTATCAGCCTCATAATAATAAAAGAATTCACTGATTTTCCACAGGTAAAAGCAGGATAAGCCTCATGTATATATCACAGACACTTATTCAGACAGAATAAATAAATTCCATCCTACAGCTGTTTCCTAGGTAACTGAACCAAGACTACAGATACAGACTGTGTGCAGCTTAGAGTTGAAAAAACAAAATGCAGCATTTCTTTCTGTCTCCAAACTTTTGATTTTTTGGGACTGCAAATACGATGGAAATGTTTTGAAAATGAGATATGTAACTGGAAAATATGCACCTATTCTCATATAGCCAAAACATGCAATTCTGAGAGCCCTGCAATGTATCACTTCTCTAAACCAGTCAGAACCACCTTGTCTATGATTGGATTTCTGCCAGTGCCCAAACCCCTGGGAAGATACAGGGAGCAGTCACCAAGAATTGTGGTTGTGTTTTTCAAACATGAAATCCAGTCATCTTAGGCAAATAGGCTTAATGTGCAAGCTGAGAGGAAGTCATCCCTGTACAAGGGACAGCTGAAATTTCTGGTGTCTTCCAGCAATGTAAGGGCTCCCTACCATTAACAAGCCAGAAAGTTGCAGTGGATGGAACTTGCATCAGCAAGGTGTGAGCAAAATTGTTCATCAGAGAAACTGCACACCACAGATTTCCTGCACACTGCAGGAAAATGCAATCAGATCCTTTGAAGCCCCGTTCTGCCTTATTTTGTCCATGAGTTAGAGGGGTAAAAAAACCCCAACAAAACTAAACACCCATGCTCTTTGTGAGGTAAAGCAGCAGGTGCAACTTTGCACCTGCAATGACAACAAAGGGAGAGCAGTTGTGAAAAATCATTGGAGTTAGACAAAGGTAAAAATTATTTGGCTTCCCACAGTTCAAAAGGCTGAAGTACTTTCTGTTAGGACCTTGCATTCAGATAGGAAAATCAGAGACAATAAAAGCCATTATGCTGGGAATACCCTCATTTCATCTATGGGATGAGTAACATGCTATTAATCGGATGCTAAATTACATTTGTTTATGACATTGTAATAATTACTTCCAAATACATATTGTGCTGCTTGAAATAAATGTATTTGCTTTTTCATACAAAGCTATGGAACAGTATTTCTGCCTTATGAATTAGCACATTTTTGTGATGAGAATCACTCAATATCAGTCTAATGACAACAGGCTGATAAATATTTAACTGAATTGTTTTGCTAGCTGTAGGACCACAGAAGGGCAAATATATTTGATCATCATTAGAACTGAGGTGATCTGGTTCTCATCTCCTGAGTACAAAATACTCTGAAAAATCAACAAATGTAGTAATTTCAGTGTAAAAAATAAAATAAAAATAATAACTCCTTCAGTTGTTTTATTACCTCTGGTTATTTTTTACACAAAAGATGCAAAATGTTCATGCCAGTGTGGGGAAGGAAACTCTTTAAGGAATGACACCAAGACAAACTTCTATTCCTGTATAAAAGGGTCAGAAAATCATAAATACCAGTGGGAAAAAGCAAAATCTTCTGTTTTAATGATGAATTAAATGCAATTTTTAGAAAAGGAATTACAGCATGTGCCTATCCACCCCATCCAGGAACACGAGTTCATAGACTGAACTTCAGGAAACATGGTGCCAGCTTTTTGCTGAATGACATTTGTGGGGTTCTAGTGAAGGCAGTGGGGTTATATGAAATGAAAATCCATGCAAACATGGACTCTGTTGCTCCCTCTAGAGATGTATAGAGCCCAAAGGGCCAGAGTCCATCTCTTCAGCAGTGATTTGAATGTGTTATGTTAAAGTCTGTTGACTTCAGGGGATGAACTGTTAATGTATGTCTATGTAAATGTAGTTAGAGTCAGATCACCCACAGATGTATCCAGCCCTGCAGAGTCAAATCCTGATGATATGGGTTCAATGGTTCTGGTCCATTTCACTTCCATATGCAAATTCTTAATCTGCAGGGAAGCAAGTTCCCATCTCCTCTGCTTCCAATTTCAACTCAGCAGCTCTGAAAATTGCTTAATCTGCCCTTTTGCTGTTCATTAGCAAAGGGGACTTGCAATAGTAACTGTTCATATACAGATCCCAGTAAACCAAAGAAAACAAGTTTTCACCTGTGCTTCAAACAGAACAACCTTTGATGACCAGAAAAACCCTAGTTTTCCTGTTGGCTGGTCAGAAGCAAGAATTAAAACTGAACAGAAAGCACACTTTGTCACTAAAATTCAGAGGTGCTATTGCAAAGCCACACACATTTGTCATGTGAAAAGGCATTTAGCTGCTGTAGTCCCTTGCCTGAATGTACGTATTTTAAAATTTGATCACCTACATAAAACTAAGAATAGGATCATATCATTTCATTGGCTGCAAGTCATAACCTTTCCAGGTCCTGTGAATACACCAGGCAGTAAAATCCTGATGTTCCCATATATCACCTAGCCAGAAACAACAGTCCCCTGGGGTGAAGCTCTTTAGTAAGCATAGCAGGTCCAGGATTTCGCAGCCCAGCCAGTTCAATCTTCCCCTGGGTAACAGGGAAGTGCTTGAGGGCCAGGCTGGGCACACAAATCACAGAAGTTTGTTGCTTTCTATTTCAACATAGCTGGCCAGGCACCAGGACATAGCCTGCTGTTACCTGTTGCCCTGGCATTGCAGATGCAAGAGTGCTTAAGTTACTCTGACTTATTAAAAGGCTAGGGAGCCTCTTCTGAATAGAATGCTCTTTGCCACAGAGAACACCTGATGTGAAGAGAAAACTGCAGCCTGCCAGGGGAGTGTAGATGATCTCTAGGTGGATTCTCACATGGAAATCTGCCTCTGACTTCAGTTTTGCTTCTTCCTGCTGGACAGTCTTAGTTACAAAGAGAGTTCAAAAGCAACCTGCAGAATTAATACATCAGTGAATTGCTAAAACTAGATAGTCTGAATGTGCAAATACAAAAGGGAATGTAAAAACAGATAAGAGACCCTGAGGAGTCATTCAATGCCATGCTGATGATGAACTCCAAGAGGAGAATCTATTAATACTGCCTGATGAGCTTGCTCATCCAATTTATTGGTACACAACTAAATGTATGAAAAAGCTGTACCACAGCTAAGCTTTAGAACAGAGAGAAGGCCATGAGCACGAGTAAAGCTATATAGACCCACTGAATTTTGTAATGCAAACTGCATACAACTTAGTGTAGAAAATGAAACATATCCATGACTTGGTTTATATTTTACACTTAATCTTATTTCTTCCACAGCTGTAATTAATGTTACACTGCAGCACAACCAGCTGCCTCCAACTTCTACCAGACTGCCTTATCTCAGGATTCATACTGGGAGCAACCCTTGTTTGAAGTAATCACAACTTAAGAAGTTCACTACCATCCAAAAGAGCTGATGGAAAGATCAAAGGCAGCTTGACCCAACCTCTCCCTTTAACTAATACTCACCACTTGTAGAGGAAGATGTTTCCCATACTGTAAATACTCTACTGTGTTTAGTACATCAGGATGTATTGTAACATCAAGCTCAATGCAGAGTCAAAAAGCATGTAAGGAGTTAAGGTTCATTCATCCACTCTCAGTCAGCTCTGAACCTGACAGGACTTTTGTCCTCTTGCTTTTGGTTGCTTGTTAATTTGTATCAGTCATTCTCTTTTGACTCTGTTCTAACCTAGCAGACTTTTTTCTACGCAGTCTGACAATGAATTGAAAATATAAGTCAGAAGGAAGCAGTTTAGCTTTGTTAAGTTCACAAGCTGCAGCACTTATGCACATAGAGAGCACAAAACGTACACCATTTGAAAGGAAGCAAGCCCCAAGTAATTAACCTCAAATACTGTAATTATCAGTGTTGTTTTCTTTTAAATCTAGACTCTTAAGAAATCACTTCAATTACTGTTTTGTTATTGTGGAAACCACTTAACACAAAACACCTCAGGTTAGAAATGTTAATAGCAGATGAGCTTATGTGATCACAAAGCCTTGCAGTGATGGATCAATAGAGGTGGAGTAACTGGCAGGCAGCCATCAGCCATTGTTTCTTCTTTACATTAGAGCTACTTGTTGTAGAATATTCATATATAATTAAATGAGAGATATTTTCCGTATGTTTACTCAGTGAAGTTCTTCCTGACTGTACAAGAGTTGGTGTTGATCACAAATAGAGAAATGTTTGTAATTTCCCACTGCATAGCCAAATCAAAATGTGGTCTTATTTCTCACCCCAGCATGCTCTTTAACTTTGCAAAAATGACAGGCAGTTTGCACACACCACTTATTTCAGATGACTGTGGTTCTCTTCTGCTCCCTTCCTCCTTTTTCTTGATCTACTGCAAAGCCCACTTTTAAGAAAAATTATACTTAAATGACCAGTGTTACTACCCAAAACGGCCCTTTATTTGTTGAGAGTTCACTGATGCAGGCTTACATCTCTATAGAAAAACAGTGGGATTTAGATGCAACAAGCTCAATATCAACACTCTTCATATGAAAGTAATAGAGACTGTTTCTCTGGCTCCATTTCCACAGAGATATCAAGCCCTTTTGGCATGGATAGCTCAGTGCAATGAGCTATCAGTGCTTCAAGGACCACCTCAGAGCAGGTACTCTGTTGGACTTGCTGGTGTATAGGCTTTCAGTTTTAACTGAACTATGAAATGAAAAATAATAAACATTGAAGATAAACATTGAAGTCTGCTATTAATACAATTTGCTGGTAACACGGAAGATTATACAGCCAGAACATGGTTGTTACACTCACATGAACCATGGTATCCTAATTTTTAACTTTAAAGTGTGAAAATAAGAAACAAAAAGCACCCAATGTTTGCCTTACAGTGGCAAATCACTTTTGCAGGACATGAATTATTTTTTCCTAGGCCAAATTCTTATTTTCTATGATATTCACAAGTATCTTCATGTTCTTAAGGAGATGAGAAAACATCCCAAAAGCCCTGTAATATTGCCAAAACCTGCTGCTCCCTTTTACTGTTTAAAGATAGAGTAGAAGAGAATGCATCAGCATCATCTTGGCAAAGGAAGGAGTCTTCAGCTACCACACCAGAAACATCTTCATCCCTAGACATATGTGCCCCAGGACTAAAAATGCCTTTTCCCCCTTGCATTACATCATCATTAATAGCAATAATTTAATTGATTTATTATAATGACAAGCAACCCTGACATCCAACCCATGAGGGAACTGCACAAGCAATTAAAAATACAATCCTGCAGAAAGCATCATGAAACTGATAACGTAAAATGAAATAAGTTATTAAAGTTCCACTTAGAATTCTTACAAACCTATAAATATATAGTGAAGTATATTAAGTTATTTCTCCCAAATGTAGATAGCTAGCATGGAAACATGTTGAAAAATAAGGTATATAGTGAGAAACAAGGGACACAGGCCTCACTCCATAGGTCTGGATAACCCTTTGCAAAATAAATTATGCAAAAATATCTCACGTGCTAATAATAAGAAAGTCTTTACTCTTAAGGATGACATATTCCTGAGATTTAGGATGTGTGTTCCCACTTTAATTTTTTTTCAGAACCAGAGAGAATTGTATGGTAATTGCTGATTCTGCAATAAGAGTTCTAGCAATATTGTTAACTGACTTTCCCTCCCAATGTCAGTTGGTAATACAGTAATTTTTCCACCTCCAGGATTATATTACCTGCCAACACAACCCCAAATGGCTTGGAAAAGAAGGGAATTTTATTGCACTGCTTTAGGCCATGTCTACATTGGGTAGTTGTACCTCTTTAACCATGGTTAGCTTACATTAAAGTAGCTGGTGCGTACATCAGACTGGTTTTCAAAGTGATTTAATACCTCAGGCTACACTAAGCAGCCCTCCTTAGAGCAGACATCATTCCATTTTGCAGAAGCCTGTTCCCTCTGGAGTTCATAAGGCCCTAGCTGCTCTGCTGCCACAAGTCCTTTACTTAGTACCTCTGTACTAAGCTGCCTTGATGTTTCTGTGTCTCCAGTGTGTTGATGGTGCCTTTGCTGGATGCACTTTCTGTTTAATTATCAGCAGCCCTACAGACATCGACATATCAAGCTCATCTATCTGCTCTAGGACACATGTAGCCCTCTGGGTCTCTTCATGGATCTGTGTTTAGTTCTTAGACCCAACTGCACTTGCCAAAGACACTCAAGCTCACCACAGGAAGATACCCTGCAGTATGGATGCTTTAAGGGAATTGCTAGAGCAGAAAGGCAAAAGGCTGACCAAAGCTTCAGTCAGTGCTGAGTTGATGTACAGAACTCTGATAAAAGTGCAGCAAAACAAGAGGCCATGATGGAAACACAAGCAGGGCTCCTAGACATAAAGTGACAATTGTATTTTTGGACCCAGGCTACAGATAAAGCCAAAACCTAACAGGGTGCATGGTGCCTGCACTGTGATAAATACCCACAATGGAGCTGGCAGGCTCTGAGGACTCACTGAGGGAGCCCAGTACCCCATGCATAGATGAGGTCTGACCCAGAAGAGAGTTACAGGGTGCCTGAGACTGTGCAGATGGGATAGAGGCAAAGAGAGCCCAGAAAGGGCAGCAAAAATGAAACAAACTCAACAGCCGTCTGTTTATTCACCACTGCTGGGATTTGCCAGCAAGTATAATGTGCTATACTGTTATCACAAGGTTTTCAAAGGGCTGGGGGTTTTTTTATTAGGAGCTCAATGAAAGGAGATAGCCCCCTTCCACCTACGTGTTCAGCCCTCTCACAGACGTCACCTAGGTCCTTTAGTACATGACATTCACAGCTTTCCTCTGTCATGAGGAAACTCCTGAGTCCTTCCTCCCAAATCCTACCCCAACATTAAAAATAGATACTTTTAATTTCTGACTTGGGGTACATTTTTGTGGTCATATTTAGAGTTTCATCTTCTTCACACAACACAATCCCATGTCTCAAGGGGAGTGCAGCTGTGTGGAAGACAGAGCGATAGGCAGGATCCAGCCCTTGCATCTCAGCACCCTCAGTCCAGAGCAGCTGGGGGCAAAGCCCCTGCTCTGCACAGCAGCAGGGGAGTGAGTGGCCACAGAGATGCTGCTGCTTTGGGAGCAACAACACATCCTGCTGCAGAGGATGTTGGTTTGGGACAGGAGAGGGAAGAAAGGAGAACAGTCCAAATCTTTCCTGCACTCCACTATGCAACAGAGTGAGAGTACAGAGAGGACATGCACTGCATCAAATCTTATGCTGAGCCCAGCAGCATGGCCTCTGGTCAGAGAAATGCAGTCCCCAGAAGATACTGCCTTTACTATCCTTGAGATCTTCAGAACTGAAAGAGTTTTTCAAGCTCTGAAGGTTTGCTGCTTCTTTGCCACAATAAGTGTTCACTGTGTCTTAATGCTTGAGCTGTATGCCACCCATTCTCTCTATTTGGGACAAACAGGCCAAGGGTAATGTGGGATTTCTTGCACTCATAACTTGAGCAGGGCATTGCCATAATTTCTACAGTCTGACGACAGTCAGAAGCTACATCCAGCTACCAGGAACTGGTTCTATTTTCATTAAAATCAACTACAGAATGTCTTCTGCAAGTCCCTGTGTAAAGACAGTGAATGAGGGGACATTGCAAGCTTGCCACAGTGCAGTCTTGGGGAAGTCACTTTTACTGAGGTGAACACAGGGCCAGGAACTACTATTTGTGTTTTTATGGCTGAGAAACAGAACAGACTTTCAGAGCTCAGACAGGGAAATGGCCTGCAAAGACACATGAGCTATCAATAGCCCTTGATTAAAACTCTTGAATTCAGACTGTTTCAGTATTCAAATTTCAGAAAGAGAGAAGGGCTTTTGCTTCTCACTTCAATTCTATTTCAAGAGAAAAGACTCCTTTCCTTTCCAAATACAACAAAAGATAGTAAATTTTATTTGTTCCTACCTTTCGTATGAATAAAGGAGGGCTATAATTTCTAGGAAAATGAAAATAATATATCACCATGTTGCCTCTGCATTTCTCTTTTATGTTGCAAATTCTTTCCTTAACTCTTGAATCAGCTATGAGCAAAGGGAGTGGAGAGAGCTGCAAATATAATCTTGAGACCTCTATATGCAAAAGTATGAATAATGAGTGGTTCCTGGCTTATTTGCCTGTCCACAAGCATCTAGTGCCAGCTACCTATGCAGAGGAGCCTGCTGGGCTCCACACAACTATTCCTGAAAGCTGCAGATCTGCCTAAGGCTTTTCACTTGCACCTTCTCTATGATCCCCATAGAGACACCCAAATGTTTCAAACTGCAGTGGGTGTTTTCCTTTGTTCAAGATACCTAAATCAAGCCTGCTGTTACTTCCAATATTTTTAATTTCCAAGCCATGGTTATAGGTCAGTAAGCAACACAGACTAATATTTAGCATTGTACATGCAAAAAACTTGTTCTGAACAGAGTCACAGAGTACATCTAAACACAGGTCCCCCTTACTCTAAGAGGCTCCCACTTCTGCTGTACATTGTGGTCCACATTGTGAGGGAGCAGTAAAAAGTTCAGAGTCTGTCTGCACATCTTTAATACTGTCTTTGTAGGCATAAGAAAAGGAAAAGCACTGATTTCACATAAGAAATCAATTAAACATTGAGCCAGCTTGTGTCATGTTATTAAATGTGTTTCACATCTATCAATTCCAAAACACAGAACTGCTCCAACTAGGTATAAAGTTCTGCAACCAAACATGGATCCCACTGAAATCAAGTGGTAAGACTGCCACCAGACTTCAGCAAGCCTGGGCCCTGCTCTAGAGGGATTGTTAGGACTGCAGTTTATTTTGTTTTCCTAGGAGAATGGAATTTATGCAATCTTGCTTTGTGTATACAGCATATCAGTCTACCCCAGTAACTTTGTACCTCATGGAAAATTTCAAAAGACAGCCCAAAGACATCAAGTTTCTATGAATTCAGTAAAAATAAGAAGATGGGTGGCAGAGAAAGGCCCTATCAGTGCTCAGTGAAGGCCATGTGGCAAAACAGCTCACAAATCTTTCCACATCAGATGAAATAATCCACACAGGAGGCAGTTGTAGAACGCCAGACTTTAGTCCTGCAACCCCTGGAGCAGCTCTGTTTTGTTGCTTTTTTGAGAGTCTAAGCTCAAGATTGAGGATTAAAATCATTCAAGGTTTGGAGTGCTTTTTATTTCATCAGAAGACAGAGCATACCAGAGGCTGCACAAGTGAACAGAGGTAACAAGAGTACACAGTGATCAAACATCATTCCTTTCATGATGCCATCAGACTCAAATATCCTACCTGCAGAAATAAGTGGAGAGTGGTTTGAAAGAACACCTTGACGAGTAAGATGTTGCAAAAACTGAATGATCTTCCCTTTATCTCCCCTCTGATTCTTGCAGAGTCACAATGCATTACATTAAACCATCCTCACGTTTGCGTCTCAGGGATTTTCCCTGGTAAGAAGAATTTCCTTCTTATATATTGTTTGGTGGATATTTTTTAGTTAAACACAGTAGTCAGTTTCAGCTGTATTCCAGTGATAAAGACATTCCTAGGGGAAGACTTACCAACTTATAGCCATGACTGTAGGTTTTCTGCAGTTGTTTCTAGGCTAACACTGAGATAAATATGGGGCTTGTCTTTATCTTCTTGGGCCAAATTCACCATTGCTAGAAATCCCACATGACTCAGGAATTCAGTGCCCAGGACAATTTTAGTCTGATAATTTTTGGATAGACTAGAATTGTGTAAGACCCAGATGAATTATGACTACCCCACAGCAGAAAGGTCTGTCACTTTTACTCTTTTTTCTGCTGTGCATCACTCACACTTGAAGAGTCAGTCTGTGTTCAGGCAATTGGGCACTACTTATGATTTTATTAGAAAAACAGAATTCTAAAAGTGTCAATTTAAATTCATAGATATTAACAAGTCACCAAATAGCCTATTTTACACTGAAAAATTACACCACACACATTTTTCTGAATAAAGGCGATGATATTCTACAGACAAATAGAAAATATATTCTGGATGGTACCCCTGATAGGAGTGTTTCCACAGTCATTTCTTTGTGTCAAAATTAGTGGATTTTTTTAGGCTATACCATAGTTCTAGGACACTTGCACACTTAGAATCAACCTTTGTTAGTGTGTGTAATCCAATAAATATAAGAAATATCCCTGAATGAGAGAGCCCAGAGACAAAGAATTAAATTCTTCAGTAACATTAAAAAATTGTGATTTTTTTTTGTACTATAACAGTTTCTTGAAGATACTACCTCATGTTGACAACTTCCACTGACTTCAGATGAATTTACACATAAATTGACATTCATGCACATGAGTATTTGAGTGTGCACATATACAGCCTTAACGTATTTACTGCATTACAGTTTGAAGATTTTTCTTTATCTCCAGTTGCTTCAAGATGTCTTTCCTTTTTAAGGATTCACTTTTAACCTAAAGGCATTTCCCCCTTATTCATTTCTCCCTAGGATCCAATGCTCTACTTCTGACAAACATTAAGCAATTGCTAATCTCAGCAAGTTATATCCTTAGTATCTATAAAGGTGTCTTCCTATTATTGCGAAGAAATCAGGTTTTTTACTGGATTACATAAAGAAATCCAGTAGTTGAGAGCAATATTGCTTTTAAAAGTGCAACAACTATTTCCTGATAGATGCCAGAAAAAGTAAGAAAAGGATATAGAAAATATATTATTAGCAGAGTTTGTCATTAGAAGATTTGAAGCTAGATTTTCATCTTAGTCTGGGAAAAGAAATTGTGACTATAGCATATATATAATAACTTAAGCAATGTAATTCTAATAATGTTAAGTGAGAGGTTGCTGATATCATGAGATGATCAACCAGAGTTATTAGGGAAAATTCTATAACAAGTCAAAATGTTACCAACAGAGCCTTCCAGAGAATTTATATTGCTTGTAACTGCCAGTCCTTAAACATGCTCCATGTTCACTGTGAGGCAGGATAACAGTGAAACAGAAAAGATCTGAGTCATATGACAGCTGTAGCAAGACACAAGATTCCCACAAGAACATTTTTCAACCTTGTAGCTGAAGTTCTTTAACAGATCTACAATAGCTGATCAAGGAGGCTTGCAGTGCTCATGGGTACAGAGAGGATACTCAGGTTCTTTATGTCATGGCACACCAACAAAGACTCACAAGTACACTGTAGCCAACTCAGTGTTTAAATGAATTCCAGACCTTAAATTATTACAACAACCAAGCTTCTTGCATTATTTAACTTTTTTTCCCCTTGTACACTGATGGTTCTTCATGCCTACTTGTTTTATGAACCATGTGATTATATACTTTTTAAATTATAATAAGCAGCTACATGCCACATGAGTATATAGTACAATTATTATAAAAGTACTTGGGTTTGGGTGTATATAAAATTTTGTATCATATAGAAGAGAAATGATTGAGAGATTGTTGTAAGCAAACATAAGAAAATGCACAGCTCTCTTGCATAAAGCCTTGGCACCAAAATTTCCAAGTGAATGACCCAAGACAACTTGGTCAGTTGCTTCCAAGCCCTTGTACTTAGTGAAAGGATCTGACAGTTAAGGACTCCAACATGAACTTTATAAAAATAAAAAAATGCAACTTAATTTTTTTCTACTGGAAAATAAAATATTTTTTCTACTGAGGAATTATTAGAGAATCCATTACATAAATAGCATGACCATGTAGATCCCACACATAAGACTAGAAGATTAAAGTTTCAAAGAACAGACACCTTCCAATATTTGACTTTTATTGTGTTTCTTAAACTTCTCGGAAAAATCTCTGCCTTTCTAAAGGTTGGGGCTGTTATGTTATTTCTGAAGACTTCATCAGGGCTAGATTTCCACACTGGCTCTTACTCTAAAATAAACATGCAGCCTTAACCACAGGCAAGAGCAGTTGCAGTGATTTCTGTGAAGTTGTGTCATGCTGTATGTCAGAGGCTGCTCTAGATGGCCAGAGTGGACCCTTGTGGCCTTATGAAACAATGAAGGTTCACATGCCAAAAATATCATCTGAACAAGACAAGGCCTTTGCAAAATCAAATCCCGTGGATTTACACACATACCTAAATGCTCTGCAAGGTCCAGATATTTTGCACTCTTATTTTAATATCAGATTTTTGTTGGCTGGAGTGCTTATTAATTGTGGTTGCTTGCTTTATTACAAGAGTGTGTGACAGCAATCAGGCATGCCACTTGAAGAATTCACTGTGCCCATTAGAAAAACCATCCCAGTGTCATTACAAACTTTGCACAAAGTTTTAGTGGAGTATCCCAGGGCTGCAGATTGGGAAGAGTAGCTCTCTTATGTAGCTTACTTGTTTGTTTTTTTTTAATTTCTTGCCTGGTTTGATGTTACCACAGACCAGGCCCCGCCCCAGGGGAGCATAAGGAGTTGACAGGAGCTGTGGCACAAAACAAAGCTGGATTTTGCTCCCCCACTGGAGACAAAGTGCCTCTGTGGTTGTACAGCCCTGGGCTACCTCTGTGGAGCTGTGTGTTGGAGATGCTTGTCTAGGAAGAAAAAGGCTTATTCTATAAATGACCTCAAGATGGGCTCTGAACTGTTCACATTCATTGATCAACATTTTTTTCCCATCTGTCAGTTGGCCATGAAGTAGGATTTTGCAGGAAGGAGGTGACAATATCTTTCTGAAACTGCTCTGGTACCTCCCCCTTTCCCACACTCAGAGGCCAGGTATCAATTTGCTCTTAGCTCTGCCCTGTTTCTTGCATTAGCCATAGGATTTGCCTGCTGTAACTACAGCTCCTTGCTTATAACAACTGGAGCTCTCTGTCCTTGGCAAGATCAAGAACTCTGGTCTCACACATAATTGATGTGGTGAATGCCAGTATGTTAAAGATGCAGAGGTAAAGTTGGCCCCAGAAGTGCACTGCACACTTAACTACTTGTGAACACAGAAGGCTCTAAGCTCCCCTCAATGAATTCACACATCATTTTTGCATCACGTGCTCAGGGACAATTTGGCAATGTACGAATTGTGGTTGCAATAAGCCTTTTCTACTTTATTTGCTTGAGTGATTTTTTTATTAGTTTTCAGACCTTTGGCATTATTGCACTGTGGAAGCATTTTATAGGAAAACACAGCCATACTTCTGGGGCTTTGAATCTGCATTACTCCAATTAAAAATACAAAAACCAAAACCCCAAACAAAACAACGAATAAAAACCTCTTGTTTTGGGCTTCGCTCATGGTAGGTTTGGACTATCTTCACTGAAGAACACAAAACCAGGTTCTGCTTTTCCTGTTGAAACATAGGATTTCTACTTGCACAACTAATAGTGTTTAACTGGGGGCTTGCTGGTTGACTTGCACAAGTGGGCACAAGATCTTTTTGCATCACTCCAGATAATATTTTGTTTAATTCAATACTTTGACACATGGTAGAGCAGATAAAATGAATTTGTGAATTCTAGATAGAATAACAATAATTTTACCTATGAAATTCTACTTCCAGTCATCATGTTTCAGGTGTCCTCCCAGAAAAGTTGAGGGATTTTAGTAAAAAATCAGCTTTCAATCATGCAACTGTTTGTAAGTGAAAGAGCCAAATATCATCCAGGAACCACAAAATACGTACGTATGAGTGTGATTCAGACGGAAATAAAACCTTTGTCATCACAAGGGGAGAAAACTAAACAGTGCTAAATACAGCCACTACAAATAAGGTTAACATTTTACCAGAGTATAGTTTCTGCTCAGGTACTTTAGGGCAGCTTGTTCACTCTTTTAGCCTTGTACTGTTTCCTGTGGCTGCTGCCATGAGAGCTTGTAACATTCAAGAACAGACCCATCAGACAGTTTTCATATGGGAAGTGCTACTTTCAAAGCAGTCATTCCTGTTTTTAACTTGTAACTGGTGTCTACAAAGAGCTAGAGACTTCTTTCAGAAGAGCAGGGGAATAATGTTATGGATATATAAACAATAAACGAGTATCTTGCATCTCTGTGCATGTAAGAAATTTCTATTTGAATGGCAGTGATCACCTTCAGCATGGCCATTCATCTCTCAATACATTTCCTAATTAATTGGTTCGAATAAAGCTTAAAATTAGACCTTTAGCTTAAGAAATAAAACAAAACATTATTCAGCCAAATATTTATTACATAGAGTACATATTAAGCAGTTCAACTAAGCACTGATTTATAAGTATCAAGAAGACAATGCTCCAAAAGCATTTCTCCAAAATGGAATGGTTTTAGAAATTGTAACCTTGCTGACAGGTTAATTTTTCTATTTAAAGGGAGTATTTTTATTTTGGCATCTAAATTCACTTCAATCTTGCCTAAGTTACAAGCAGCTGCTGACTGAGAATTATACATTAGTAAGTATGGGTTGAAACTGGAACAAATTTTTAAACCTAGATTGCTTGATAGTTAAATAGCAGTAACATGGCCCAAACCAAAATGGACTATGCAAATGAAAATTTTGGTGCTGATAACCTATAGGGTTGGGTTTTTTTTCCAAATTATCTGTTCAACAGTTATTTGTAAAACATGCCTGATTAAAAAAAAAACAAAAACAAAAACCAAAATGTCCTTCACTGTAATGTAGTTATTTAGCAATCTTCATACTAAGGAGCTTTTTAGTTTTCCCAACATCTCAGGAGGGAATTTTCACTTAACACATGCTTGAATTTTTACAACTTACATAAAACAACATCAAAAGAGGAAAATGCACAATTCTTCCAGCTGCACAAGTATAAAGCAAGAGTAGGGATGCTGACTACACTACATGAGGGTAGCTGTTCCCAAGTACATTAGAAGAAATATTATGTCTGATAAGCTTTGACTTTACCTTTGAATTCATTAAGGGACAAAGTATGGCTCACAGAGGTTTAAGTGTTCAAAAGAAAGGCAGGGGGAGACTGCCAGAAGGGAAGTGCCTTATTCCTGCAGACCATTCTTTCCCCTGGGACCCTGAGAAGGAGGAGTCAGGAAAATGCTTTCTCTACACTCACTATCATAGGAGAGATTGCTTTAATCCTTTAGAGTTTGAGAATGGAAGAGGAAGAGAAGGGCTCTGTGTGCCTTCTCTGCAGTTGAATGCTCAGTTAAGAGACTTCAGCTGAGATAAAGCTGACTCAAACTTTTTTTTAAATTGAAAATCATTTATTTCCCCAAGTACCAACATATCAACTTTACAAGGCAGGTTTAAGCTGGTATATTATATGTTGAAGGTATCATAGTGTCATTTAACTATTAAAGATAACCACATCCTCTTTTAATGAATTCTTCCATTATTTTAATCTCTTCTAGAGAGAGGGACTCATTTTTTATGTACTTTGTATTTATAGTTCCTGCTCCTTCTCTGAATTACTCCTGATTCTGAAGTGAGCAGCAACACTTGTACCAGTCAACAAGAGTGCTGCAAACTCCCTTCTAACATTTGCAACGCTTTACAGATAAAAGAATAAATCTAGTTCTGCTTACTAGACTAAGTATCTTGCTGAAGGACCTGGTCCACAACCATGCATCAGCAGGAAAATACAAAGCAGCCATAGATGGTTATATTTGCTGAATCAGATTTAATAAAACTAAAAAAAGAGAACCAAATGTCCCCTCTGTATCATGGACATTGACTAGGCATTCAGTGCTATGACTTTTGATTTTTACAGTGCACAGATCATCCTGATAGAGAATTCAGCTGGAGTACAGGAACATCCCAAACCCAGAGCTAGGTTCTTCCATAAGCACCATTCCATGCTCTGCACAAACTTTCTCATGAGGAGAGCAGCACATGCCAGGGCACTGTCCTGGCTCAGTCCTTTGGAGAGGCTGCATCACACCTTGCTAGTGCTCAGGGAACAGTGTGCCACCAGCCTTTCACCTCCTGCCAAGTGCTTGTGGCTCAGAAAACAGGGAGTAGCAAGGAAAGGAAAGGTGTCTTTGGGCCAAGAATGGCAGGAGTTGGTGTCTGCACCCAGCCCTGCAGCACTGCTTGCAGCCTGGCAGCAAAGAGCTATCACCCACTCTGAATTGGCAAATGCAACCATTTTCCCCCGAGTTTAATTACATTGATTACATCTTTATTAGGGAGGTATCTTCCCCTGCCTAAAGCCAGAGCTCAAAGAAGGCTTTTCCCATTGCAAATTCTAGGATTAAAAGCAGATACTGCTATGTTTCCACCTTCACAAATCAAGATGATTAGCCATGAGATTTCTTGTTTCACTACCAAATAAGATAAGATAGTTACATGAAAACATTAACATGGGTAAGACTTTGATTACTTGCCAATTAGTTTAACTGCTTAAACTGTGTGCAGAAACCATGGAAAACTGACAGTGGGTAATACAATGCAGGTGTATATGCTGGCAGACAAATTAAAGAAATTAGACCTTGATCTGCTGAAAATTCACATCCTAGAAGCAAAACCACAAATTCCAGGTGATCACAGGGGAAACATGATTCTGCTACTGGACATTTAACAGAGTGTTAAAATGCCATGATCATTTTTGGGATCCTTTTTATAATGCTTTGATGCAACATCTGAGTTTGCCTGTTAGACTTCAACATTTGAAAACTTATGCCAAGAAAGAAATAGAGCAGAGCTATTTCTTAGCAATCCAAAGGAAGAGTTACTTAAAGGGTGAAAAAGAACGCTTTGAATGGGAAAATGCTAAAAAAATCCAAGGACAAGATAAACTGTTCCTGATGCTAACAAAAAACCCCAACATACAAGTTTTTAGTTCTATGAGCAAGAAACTGTAAATTATATGTGCTGTCAAAGCATAAAAATTCATATTCAGGAGACTTAACAGAAACAATCATTCCTACACAAATAGAGTCATCATTAGACTCCATATTCTTTCTAGTTGCCACTCTGAACATCAAAGCCTGCTGAGCCACTGCTTGCCCCTGTTGTCTGCACATCCTGTTGAATGCAAGAAGGCCAATCAAGAGTAACACTCTTCCATTTTGTCCAAAAGTACTGACTGCTACAGCCTCTGTGAAAGTGATCAAAAGTATATTATTTATGTAGCTTCATTTGTTAACAAAACTAGGGCATTTTCTCATTAATCTTTTTCACTTCTGGGCTCTTCTTCCTTTTCTAATGTTTTCAGAGTAATTGACCTCTCCTGCAATCATTGTTCAAACCATTGTCAGCTGATCCATCTTTTTCATCCTATCCTCAAGTTCTATAACAATGCTACTGTTTTTTGTAGTTATTGCTGTTAAGCAACAAATGCCTTCTACCACAGTACGTCACCTGTACAAGCAATTTACATATCAGACTTCTGTTTTCCAGTTTCTCCTCAGCCTCTCAATTTCTTCCTCTCCTGCTATTCTCACAGTGCACTTTATGAGCTGAAAGCTTGATATTTGAACCAGTTATACTATTATAGCTGAATTGCAACAATGACATCACCCTCCTCCTGAAAGTGTTTAATGGTATTTAATTTTTCCCCTGTGTTCAAATTTCCTTTTAAAACGAACTCAAGAAACGAATGCAAGAATTAAGGTTTTTTGTTTAAGTGTATTGTCTTCAACTTCATTTTCAATTCGTTTTACAGAATGTGTTTGCCAGCTGCTCTTTTATTGTTTTCATACCTCTCTGTATCCAACTTTCTAAATACTTATTATCTGGCCCAAATTCTGCTCCCTAATGTGCACGATCGGAAGTCACAAGCATATCCAAGAGCTGGAATTGGCTCTAGCTATTCACCCACAGCCTGTCACGTCTTTGAGTATTTTTTTTACCATATCCGTTTCATTTTTCTTAAATGATCTAAACCATTTTACTGAGGCAGCTTTTAACAGACAAGTGTGGATAACCAACAGCACATTCACTGAATTTAAAATTACCCAGATTTTATGTCTTAAAACTTAGAGTGAAGCAGGTTATTTTAATACAATACTCCTGACAACTGAACAGAATCCAGTTCTACTCAAATTGGTGCAATTTTAAATATCACTTCAATTAGGAAGCCAGATCATGAGTTATAGATTAAATTGGTTAGAAACCTGATATGATACAATACTTATTTGCCAAGTATTATAGCATATAGATGGTATTATTAACTTCCCCTCCTCTTACAGCTTTGCAACATACTTCCAAGCACTTCTAGCACCTCACTCTATATAAACAGATGGAAATCTTTTAGAAAAACATGGAATTAGATTGCCTGTATATAACATAAGATACAGCTGCTAATTCATGAAATAGAGAATTTTGAATCTTAATAAGAAAGTATTTTTATTTTAACCTGAGAGGCAACATTTATACACTTTGCCATTGTTTTGCCCTTTATTTTAGAAATTGACAACAACTCATTCAGAAAACAGAGCATTTTAAATTTGTTTTAATTTTTCACACACTGGGGTATTTTTATTAAACTAGGGGTTAAGGGAGAAGATAGTCCTAAAGAGACATTTCATAAATCAGATGACTTATTTATGCAATTAAAAATTTACAGTAGGCTTTCAGCAAAACCTACCATGTTGCAAAATGACTTTTACAAGTATTAAAAGCATTTTACCAGCACCAAGAGGAGAGTTCAACCTTGCTCTAAGGCAGCAGGTGCTTAGCTGCAACTAGGTGTGGAACAAAGCCTAAACAAAGTTAGTTAACATACTAATGTTAATTCCTCTTGGTGCCTGAAAGTTCAGGCCCTTGCAGTAAGTTTTACACATGAAGTGGCTGTAAGGACTTAAGAATGAGTCAGTCACAGTGAGTTACTGCTGCTGTCAAAACCATCCATCACTGTGTCTAAAGATTCCCATAGTTGGCTGTGAAACTTGTAGATACCTTGTAACATGAATGCTATTGCAGCTGTACTCAGTTATATCAACAGATGTTTTAACAGAGACAGGATGCTGAAAGAAAATAACCCAGCTGGCTTAACTTCAACATGCAGAAAAATACTTGGGCTCCTTAGAAATACTTAGAAGATAACATGACATTTGACATGTCCATAATGGACATTGCAGTGTAACAGAAGGGAATGGGGTTGATTTGACATTATTTGTTTCAGATAACAGGTGCTATGGGCAGAGGAGAAGCAGTAGATGTCATGTCCTGGCTTTAGTAAGGATTTTGAAATGGTTTGAGAATCATATCCAGAGAGCAGCTGTCAGCTGCTCTCTGTCAGGAGAGAAGGGTGTCTCAAAGAAGAGTTCTGCACTGGCTCTGGCACCATGCACTCTATGGATGTTGGATGGTCAAAGTTAATTGAATTCTAGACAAGCAAAAAAAAGTAAATCCGCAGATACAAGTCATTAGGTAAATAGTATTTTTATTCTAAAAAAATAACATAGGATTGTGTATGTAGCTTATCTATAAAACAGACCAGGGAATTGAAGCCAATTGCAAGCACAAATTCCATAAAACAGTCACTTTGCTCTGTTGATCTTGCATGTGTCACAGAGTAACAATTACCTCCATTGTGGCCACCAGATTATAAGAACGATCAGTTCTTAGAGGGCAGGGGAAAGAAATTAAAAATATTAACGCCTGGAAAATGCAACACAAACTATGGCAGCATAGGAAATCTTCCCATTCTCATAGAAGACAGCTTTAGGGGCTTAGAGGTTTCAGCAGATGGAAATGACACTAAAGGAAACGAGGAAAAGGCAGAAGTGCAGGAACCAGCAACTACTGCAGTGGCTTTTGCTGCAAGGTTTTATAGCAAGGAAACAGAGGCAGAGACAGTGGAGAGACAGCTGATCCCACCTTGGGAAAGGAGGGTGGTTCTTGCAGATCTAGGAAGACATGTCCTATAGAGAGTACTAGTCCTCTTGTGTTTCTACTGCTGGACTGAAACTTAGGCCTCCATTAGATATTTATTGTTGTTTCCTCTTCAGCTCTCTTGGAAGCTCATTCCTTTGCTGCCTGAACCAAAAAATCCTTATGTTTTCTGCATCACCTTATAGAACATACTGTGCAATTGCTCATACTTGGCTTGAAATTAACAGCACAATTAGCTAAAAGGCACAGATCTGCAGAACTACAAACAGTGATAAACCATCAGAGGGACTTCTGCCCCATGTTGACTTCTGTTTGGGGTACAAAATATTTCAGATTTTGTCTTGTAGAGCTGCTCTATAGAAGGAAAAGAACAATCTCTGCCCTTCAGACCAGGGAAGGAGCTAAAAAGGCATGAGAAACATTTCCATGCTTTTAGTTGTTCCACCAGAACAAGTTATTCCATAGGAAATGTTTCCAAGAGAGCATTATAATTAATTAGATGTAAAAGCTACAAAATTAATCTTTGTTAGATAAGTACACAATGGAAAATAAATGCTGTTATTTACACCTGATAAAGAGTGTAGAGTTTTTACGGCAATTTGTACTATTTGCTTATATTAAGAATAAATTAGAAAAAAAAAATTTTGATGGAAAACTGCACTTTGGATGAAATCCATATACTGTCAATGTATACAGAACACTTTGTGAAGATTTGTTTTACAAAAGAAAGACAAGCAAAGACTTAAAAATTATTTTTAAATGTCTGCAATATCATCTGACTTATGGGATGGATGCCACTTTCTTCCATATTGCAGGGAAATTACATCCCACATCACAGTAAGCTCAGAAACTCATGACTCCTCCCAGATGATCAGTTCTTGGTTTTCAGACAATATTTACACCCCATCCCAAACAGTCAAAAGCTTTCCTTGGAAGTTATCTCCATTACCCCTTCACCTCTCCAGAATTTTCAATGGCTTTTTTTTAGTTCATGGTGTATACCTGTTCAACTCTCAATTCATCTAAAGAAATAATTATGTTTTTGATATCTGCTCTGTTTAAATTGACAGCTCAAGACTTTATCTCTTCTCACCAAATTTCTACATAATAGTAAAACCCTCCTATCCTTCTCTATCAGAAGACCAGCTGCCTCATCCTCCTTCTGCAGAGATAAAACTAACATGCTGCCCTTGGCTCCAGTGACTGTGAGGCTTGTTTCTAGAAATTGTTTCTTAAACTAGATTGCATTACATTTCACTTCAGTCCTTATTTTGTCAAATGCTAAAATAACCCATGAATTCGGTCATTTAAGATGCTAAGCAAACCCATGAATGTAGATTTTTTTCTTTAAAGTGGGTACTGATCCCCATTACAACAGAATTATGACAATAACAGGGCAATAAAATTATCTGCTTGACAACCAGGTGAGAAGATGAAAATGTAACTGTTCCTCCCCATCTCTCCAGAAAGCAAGTAAGGAAGTGACTGTGAACATAATTGTGGTACCAAAGATCATATACTCACTAATCAAAATTTTTTCTTTAATAATGCCTTGCACCTTCATTCACTCTAACACTGCAAACCTGCCCTGTCTGGCTGCACGGGATGTTGTAGAAACTTGCTACAAGGAATCATTTGTCCTCCAAATGTGTAATGCAACGACAAGCATTATTAAACACACTTGTGATAGAATCTCTAAGAATTATTATTCATTATGAAAAGATTTTTTCCATCTATAAGAATGAGTTTAATAAAAAGTTATTAGACAAAGAAAGGCTGAATAATTGCTTGTTCTAGAAATAGCACATTTATTTCAAATGTTCTATTTACATCCTGTTTATCTCAAATTCCACAATGATGCTTTGTTTGCCTCAATCTGGTTTGCATTTCTGAGCACTTGTCACTGTCGGCAGGTAACTATTTTGGTTACATGAAAAGATATCAAAACTACATTAGCCAGCTTTTCAAACACCATTTCAATCCTTTAAGTTGTTAAAATCCTTGCAATGCTTTACCAGGATTTTAAAAGGAAGGAGGAAAGAAACTGCGTTATTAAAGATGCTTTCAGTGAAAACTTCAAGGGTGCCATGAGAGTATTTTAAGAACACACAGCCACCTGGACATTCTTCTGACTTACTGATGATTTCCTTCTTAGGACAAAGGGATTCATCCACAGTAAAACTACTTTTCTGACTGTCCCTATAGACAACTTTAGCAGGTCAAAATTACACCTTATGCTGCCACAAGCCATGACATGTAGCCTAATGTAGGGTTTAGTAACAAGCTAATTAGGAAATCTGTCTTTTGCAACACTGGTTTTCATTCTCAAAATGTCACTTTCCATCATGGAATAAATGAACCTACTGTAACCCAGTCCAAGAATATTCTATGCTTTTCCATAAAAATGCCCTGGCCAACATTCTAACGCTGCTGCAGGAATTGATTCCTGTTCCTAAGCTTTTCAAGAACATTTGAACACCATCTATCAATGCAGTTATTGCTTCTAAATTAGTTACAGAAACTCTCACAATGGATCTTGAAGTGAAAGAAAACTGGCCTAGGAATGCACTCAGAATTTGCCTTAAGTAGATGTAAATTGGTCTCAGCTTTGATTGAGATGAGCTTCAGACTACAGATCATCCTGAAGAAGGAGAATTTATTTAGGAATAAATTTTTACCCTTTCTTATAAAACGAAGCCAAGTAACAATGGGAACCATATTAGAGGCTACTTACACCTACAACAGTCAAGACAAGAGTGGTTCAAACACACCCTTTGGCACTCACAGCCACAAGGTACTGGTCAAAAACTACCACACACCCTCATATCATCCCACCCATGGTACTGGTGCTGCCCTTCTGGGTTTGTTCAGGAAAGGATAAAGCTTTGCCTGTTCAGCAGTGGAAGCTGAGCACAATGCAGGCATTGGCAGGGACTCCTCCAGCCTGTGCACAAGTCCAGCAGCCAGAGAAGTCCTTGAGCCACAAAAAAAGCCCTGCCTCACTCCAAACCTTGTCCCCAGTCGCAGCCCGAGGTACCAAGGACTGTCCCTACCACATACAGCAGAAGAGATCACAGCCAGGCCCCAGGAGCAGGACAAGCAGGGACAGCAGCAGTCACAAGTGGGCCTGGCAATCTCATTCCTGCCCAGCCTTGGGCTCCACCTTGCAGACACCACAGAAAGAGGGGAGCAAACCCTGCCAGGGTCCAGAACACTCACTAATATCACCCTGCTGAGAAGAGACAGCTGGGCCCACACCAGCTTTCCAGGGAATTCAGTTTAAATGCAGCCTTGAAGAAACATGAACTAAGACTGTTCTGTAGCCTCTACAACCATCCTACATGTAGCTATTAAATACACAGCTAAGTTAGTCACAAATTAAACCAGAGCATATGACTCCTGCTGGGTAGAGACTACAATAATTTTAGTGAAATAAATATGTATTTTCAGTGGATGTTGACAATGAGGATGTGTTGAATTACTAGGATTTAATGGGTTTTCAGAGGAATCTAGTCAGTTTTGAAATATGTCCTCAGATTTTACTATGGAGACAGTTCAACCTTGACAGATCCCAAGATAATGATCTTTTAAGGGCATTATGTACTTAGCTGACACAAATAGCATATTTTAATTACAGTTAATAAGAGTCAGATTTTGTTTTGAATTCCATGATGTCAAACCTGGCATGCTCCTTTAAGGACAAAGAGCACAATAGTTTTTTTCCTGTAACTCATCTAGGCTTTTTTTTTTTGCTCATGTCAGTTTGACCTTGAAGAGAACATGGTGTCCCTTGAGGTCCTTTTTTAAAGAAAAAGTCACGCTCAGGGCCAACAATTCTTTCCCCAAAAAGACCTCTGTATCTTTAGCTAATGAAAGCTGCTGCTCTACCACGCACCAAGAAGCAGTATTCCTTATCCTCTTTGTTTACAAAGGAATACAGCTACAACTGAGCTCTGATTCCAGAAGTATTCACCACCAGCATGGGAACCTTTTGCACCAGTGTTAGGAGTCTGCTGAGATAGGGTGTTAGACATGCAGCAGAGCTGTACAAGCTTACATATGGTCTGATCTCTTAGTTATTTAGATAGGATAAGAAACAAGGCTGCTGCAAGTTACTAGACAACGTGAACAGCCCAATTGATTTCAGTAAGCATATTTATATATCACCCATTATTAAAGTGTCTGTGAATTTGGGCCATTACCCTATCAATTGTAACTATGTCAGTTAATTTATTACATCTGCCTGCATGTAACATCTGGTGTTTTTTACTGATATCACAAGCTGTCCTTCAGATTCCATCATCCTGTAATAGTTTTGCAGTCAGCTGTAAATATGCCAGCAGTCTTACTAGGATTTCAGTAGATAGTTCAGTGGAATTAAGCAAACAAGGCTGATAACAACAGATACTTTCCTACCATTACTGTTCTAATGGATTGGGATTGACTACAAGGAGGCATTTAGAAAATCCACAAGACTGTTTTTCCTACATGCAGCTCCAGTCAGGTGCTTGGGGACAATAACTTTTCCTGATCCATAAAGCATGCTTACAAAATTCATCAAGCTCAATAGGGATACACATCTAAGATGGATTTATACTGCCAAATAATCCTGCTGGCAGCTACTTTGTCACAGAGTGTAAGGCAAAAAGGGACTGTAAGATAGTATGGTCTGGTATCCTGCATAACACAGGCCAGTGAACCTCACCCAATAATTTATGCTACAAGACCATAATTCGCTTTTGAGGTACAGCATCTCTTTTAGAAAGATCTTCACTCATAGACTAAGTGGAGGTGAAATTATTACATGTCTAGGTAAGTTCCAGTGATGAATAACCCTTACTGATAATAGACTGCCTTATCTCTGGTCTGAATTTACACAGCTTCACTTTGCACGATTAGATTTCTCTGTCTTTTCCAGCTGAATATAAGAGCTCTCTATAATTTTTCCCTACAAAGACAGTTGACTATGTTAAGTAACATCTTAACCTTTACTTTGAGAAGTTAATGGACCAAGTAGACATCTTTCAATACACAGTATGTCCTTATAGCCTAACTAACTTTGTAGTTCTCTGCATCTGCTCTTATTTTTAATGCATGCTTTCTGAAACTTCATACCAAAAGGGCTACATAAGTTCTATACCACCCAGATTCTTTTGTAGTTAGCGAGCACACACTCAGAACCCTATGTCCTCATGAAACCAGGAAAAATTATTTACAGAGAAGCTTTATAACAGAGTAATTGAAAACACATAGGCAATTAAAGATGCCTATAAAAATCTTAGAACATAATTCCCACTGACAAAATGAAGATACCTGATGGAGTACAAGTCTAATACTGGACATGACTCGGGATTAAGTTTGTTATCAAACAAAAATTTCTTGTAATTACCATTAAGTTAACAGAAGCAAGACCAACTTAAAGTATTTTTAGAATTTCCAATTTTATCTAAACTTCATATTTGAGCATGTCATTTTTAGCTTCAGGCTGCATTTTAGGTCTGAGAACCTTAGAAAAATCTCCTTAAAAACAAACCCACAAACTTTTGTCATTTTTTTATCCACCCTTACAAAGTCAGTTTTGAGAGGAAAGAAGTTGTTTGCCAGTAAAGTCTGTATTGTTGGAAAATAAATAAATATAAACAAGTAATTAGTTCTACTTGATGCTGTTTAGAAGTGGCATACAGTTAAATAAGCCCTAAAACTTCTGAAAGCCTTTGCGTGGGAACAAGCACTCTAAGGAGCACCCACTAACCCATTCCTTTGCATGAGCCAGGATTTCTTCTGTTTCCATGTCAAATTGTCTCCCAGGAAACTGAAGAAAGCAGTCCCTTCTCAACTCCCCACAGATCTGTGTACCCTACTTTTCACTTTTTCTTCTCTCTGGTTCTGTTGGGGAGCTCACTGATTTCTCCTGAGCTGTTTATACACAGTGTGTGCCTATACTTGCAGTTATTTATATGCACACATACATGTGGATGTAGTCCAGCTGAAGTGGCTTTTACATTTTTAAATACAGAAAGTTTTCCTCTGGCCTGTGCATCAGTCCACTGCATAGGCCAAGCCAGTTATTAGACACAGCAACATTGCATGAGGCTCAGAGATTGCTGAAAATTAGTTGCATGCATAAATCATTTCACAGAAGTAGGGAGACAAATCAACTTGAGTTTTATAAAACACTTATTCTGTCTGATTAACAACTATTTTAAACTGAGCTCTTTTTCCCAGTTTGTAACTTACACTTCAGGATCCAAGGTGACTGCATTGCATTTGAGAAAAAAAACCCAAACCAACAACTAGCACTAGAGAATCACTGAAGACAAACTAAAGTTATGTGACAGATATGACACTCTTTCTGAATACTTTGGCTTTCCAGATTCCTATTATGCATTGAACAACTCTGTCTTTTTTACTGCTTTATAGTCTTCATATGTGCCAGATACATGACCACCCAAGACTGTTGCTTCTCTTATCAATCAGGCAATTACTAGAGCAAATGGGGTTAGGGGATTTCTGTTCTAAAACTGAAACAATACTAGATCAAGATCCAGGGCAACTAAGTTCAAGGCTGTCATTAAAAATCTGGATGACTTAATTACTAGCATTTACAGTTGGAAGCTAGGCACTCTGTGAAGATGGTTTAATGAAACCCGTGCCTCAGGCACCAGAGTTGGCAAGGCACTTCTTAATATTTAATGCATTGCACAACTATCACAGATTTTGGGTTTCTGCTTCGTACAGGGGACTGGGAGATACTGGGCTAAGACCTGCTCTAGTAGATGCCTGTGGCTTTCTCAAATACAATTTCAGCAGTGCTACTGGCAGACCATTAGACATCTAGGAGAGGCTGTGATGGACCAGAACAAAAGAGACCTTGCTCTCCTCCCCTGTTGCAAAGGCCCTCTTAGTTCTGATGTAGAAACATTAGCATAGAAGTTACCCTGAAGGCCAGCACAGCACTAGGAGCTGTGGCAACAGCTAAATCATCAGCTGTTAGAGGTCTCCTTTGCATTATCTTTCTGCTATATTGTTCATTTCTCCCCCATAGTTTTGAGCTTCATTTAACATTCACATTTCTTGGTCTCTTATTTGTTCATGCACCAAAAAAAAAAAAACCAACCAACCAAACAAACAAAAGCTAATGGAGCCACATAAACCCCTATTTCCACACATTTTAAAATAAAAGGGCCAAACTCATCAGTAAAAACTTGTTCTTGTGACTAGAAGAGACCTATGCCTGTTAGCAAGAGAAATTTTTTTCTTGGTTGCTACTGACAAGTGCAGACAATAATGATAAGATTTGTTTCCCTAGGAGACCTCATTGTCACTGATAGTCCAAGCAAAAAACATTAAGATGATTATTATATAGGCCCCTCAGTGAATACTAAATCCAAATGATAAATGCATATAATTCTCACTTTTAGATAGGAAGACACCTTGAAAGTTCTCTAACTTACCTTTACTCACAGCTTTGCAGGTACTCTAGGCCAAGTCTCCTTTGTTCTGGAAATAATTACATGGTTCTCAGGCCACAACCATTGCCCTCTCTAAAAGAGGGAAAAAAAAAGATGCCTTAGTAATGGAGATTTTTAGCTTACCATATTTAAGAGAAACACATCTATGACATAATTTTTCTAAACTACACTGCAAAACTTCCCCAGCCCTCCTCACCTCCAAGACACCCATGTTAGCTCCACTCTCACTCTAAACCAAAAGCAGCCCCAGCTATTCCCAGGGCTCCTTTTGTGCAGTGCCTGGGTGAAGGGAACACTCCCAGAACAGCTGAGTGACTCCCAGAACAGCCGAACCTCGTCACCCGTAACGAGCCTAAGGCCAGGGCTCCAAAGTGGACACAGGCACTGAGGTTGGCACTTTTATCACAGCTGGGAATGGTTAATTTCAGTGACAAGCTGTGGATGCACTTGAAGAAATGTTGCATTTGATGCAAAGCTTTTCACTTCATCACAGCCAAAGCTGACACTGATACATTAAGTTATACTTGAGAGACTTTTATCTGGCAGAAGGTTTCACAGGTGTAACATTTTACACTGTAATTCAGCAGGGTTGCATGACTCATTTGATAATTAGTGAGAGGTCTTTTAGCAGGCCCAAACAAGGCCCCAGGAAGCTAATATCTTCCAAGAAACTTCTTAATCACCTCCTAAGGATTATATACCAGCATGAGGAGTGGCAACCCTGAGCAGAAACACCTGGCAATTGCCATTTGGCTCTGTGGAGCCAAATTAGAGACATAAACAATTAAAGTTAATTTCATTAGATTTTGCTGTTCAGAAAAGAATTATATGGGAAAAAGAACTGGAGTAAGAAGAGTCAAATCATAAAAATGATACTATTTGCTCTTTCCAGATATACTTTGGATATTCATATAGTCGTACACAGAAGTTAAGAAATCATTGTAATATGCATGTTGGTGTTTCTAGTAGGTGTTGGTTAAACTATTAGGAATTTTAAGAGGACGATACATCAAGTCATTACTTCTATAGCACTCTTCATCATTGTTCAGCTCCAGTATGATTGTGCAAGGAATTGACTAAGGGACCTGTCGTAAAACAACATCCAGTGTCAAGGAAAACGGGAAAAAACCCCCAAATCTGTGTAAAAGGTATGCAAGCAGCTAAGGACTGTTCCAGAAAACCTCACTAGGTTCATGTTGCCCAATAACCTTGTTCTTTCAGTTACAGTTTCTGTTACCCTGCAGGGCCATTGTCATGGGCAGAGCATACAGTGAGAGATCAATCCTGGACTTAGGAGGATAGAAACACACTCTCCCTCATTTCAGGAAGGGCCAACTCTGACTTGTTCCACCTTAGGTTTGTGATGAAGCAATCCAGACTGGCTTAGTTTCTGCCACCTGCTGAAGGCTCAATATTATAGAGTCAGCATTTGCAGGAAGAGATGATAGCCTTGATCAGAAGAACAGGAAAAAAAAAAAAGGAAAGCTGGGAAAAGCAGAGTAGATGGCAGGCACTCAGCCTGTCAGCCCATGGCAGGCCATGCAGAACACAATGTCATACATGAAGACAGGCTGAGTGCCTGGAAGTATACATTTTTCCAAGAATATCAATCTAATAAAAACTGTTAATTTTGCCCACAGATCCTGCTTGCCATATACTCTTAGACTATCATGGCTTCAGAAAAGATCTTACAAACATCTGGGAGCCACTGCTGGCAGGGACGAGTGAGTTCCAGCAACGCTGTTTTCTGCCAGGCCACCCTCTCATTTCCCAGCCAAAAATAAAAAGATGTTCTCCCTGGAAGAGTACTCTGAAGGGAGCCTGGCCATCACATTCACCACAATTAAAGAGCAGTCTTGTAAAAAGTATGCTCTGGGATTATAAAAGAACAACCTTGCTACTTCTATGTCTCTAGTTCAAAGATGCCAATCCTGCCTCCCTTTGCTGGAATAAGGCTGATTTAGACCACAAGATACTGATTGTTACAGAAAAATTGCCAACTTCAGGACAAAGGGACAACAAAATGCTGTTTTTAAAGAGGCAGGTAGAGCTTTGAGTGAAATGAATCAACCTTTCCCATTCACCCCTGACCTTTTACAGTATGTGAAAAGTCGGTCAATTAAAGGAAAGAAAAACTTAAAAAGAAAAAAAAAACAAAAAAAAACCCCAAACCTTTTTTTTTTTCTTTTTACTAAACACCACAGCTGCATTTACTAAAATTATAGTTGAGACCACTAGAAAATTGCTAGGGTGATAGAACAGCTAAAGAGCTTGTATCATAACCACCACTTTCATTCTGCTCTGTGGTTTAAAAATGCATCTGTTTTACTCTCTACCTTTTCTTGTCTGAAAAATGTAGCTACACAATCCTTAGTGGTTAAAACTACGGCTGAGTCATTCTACTTTGCCACAGCTGACTTACCCTTCAGAAAACTCCCACCATGCTGTCTGGAGAATGACTGGACATGCTTTGGTTTCTGTACAATCATCCCATGGAAAGAGGCCATGTAAATCCCCAAAGATTGAAACTGTACAGGGAGTTCTTTGGAAGCTAGAGATGAGAAAGGACTACAAAATGTGTGCAAGGAGTGTTTAACCACAGTAACAGGAAATGCAGAAAAGCATTCCCCAGCTGTTAGACTCTTTTCATCAGAGAGTGAGCTGGACCACAGGCTGCTTCCTGCACACCTCAGCTTCTCCATTCCAGGCTCTCATTGAGCCAGGATTCACTGGCTGATTGTTCATGTGGGAAGGAAGAACAGATGCAAGAGAGCAAGACTGGGAGAAATCAGAAGTTCAGACAAGGTCAAGGGAGAGTGCAAAATCGGTTGGAGAAAGGTAGAGAGGTGGAAAGTCTGCCAAATAAACCCACTATAATAAGACTACTTTTAATTGTGTTCCACTTCTGCTCACCAATACTGCCTGATCATGCCATGCAAATCCAGTAGAGCCCATTACTTCCCTGTTTGTCAACGCAAGATATAAAAATGCCATTGATGTGGGAAGTATGCCCCAACAGACTGCAGATTTTCACTGTGCCACCCAAGAATGAAGATCCTGCTTTTCTCCCATGAGTAGGAATTTCTCCCTTCCCCAGCACTTTTTACCAGTCTGTCCCAAAACTCAGTATCCCCCTCATTAACTTTTTGGCACTAATTGGTTTATCATGGGAGAAGATGCTAAAGAGGTGGTGAAAGAAGTCAGGCAAAAGAAAACAACCAAATCAAACCAAATATTTATTTAAAACAACCCTATGATAAAGCCTGTGCTTTGGCTTTCACATCCCCAGAGTAATCATAGCAGATCTTACTGAAAGTAGAAGTTCAGACATGATACAGTCTTAAATAATCAGAGACAAAAAAATTCAGCAGGCTGTGTTCTCAGCTCATAAAAACGCTACATCTAATATAACATATTTACTACAGCCCTCAAGGGTGCATAGTAAAAAGGTATATTTTTTACTCTGCAAGACCTATCCCAAGTCTATTTGATTTCACTTGGGAGTCTGGATTTCACTGGATTTAAGTGACTACCTTCTGATCTGTGCTCAGTGAAAGAGGGAGTTAGAGCCTGTGTAAAAGAACAAGCCAGGTTTATTTATTTAGTAGCATGTTCTCACTGCATAGCGGGATCTTAGAGTGCACATAGGTAGACAATTTGTGGCTGGGTAAAGCTGCTCTCAGCAGGTGGATGTAGCTGATTCCAGGGGCTTCTGGCAGGTAAAATTCATGTAACACAGGAAAGGAAAGAAACCCAGGACTCTGTGTTGGCACAGCAGTGTAGCAGCACTAATGGCCAGGGTTTAAATGCAATTTAAGCACAGCATCATCTCCCAGGCCAAAATTGTGAAAAAGTGACTTGGAGAAATTTTTTACTTTATGACTTCCCCTTGAAAAGTAAAGAGGCAGAATTTATAACCACAAAGAACTTGTCCAAAATACTGATAATGCCTTAAACATCTGTCATCTCCAAACACAAAGCCCAACCTTTATCACGGCATAACTCTGTGGATCCTTTGCTAGCATAAAAATCAGAAGATGAGGTAAATTTTTTTCCTAAGTAAACTTTTACAATGAAACAATTTATGGCCGGTATTTTCATTTCCAAGTGCAGGCAGAACCTGTGGTTATGCTGGATATTTTGTGGCTAACCCTGGTAAATGCTGCAGCTCTAATAGTAGGTTCCATAAACAGCATTCACAATTCTGAAAGGGTTTTCCCAAATATTTTTCTAACAGCACCTTTTTTATCCTGAAGTGCACAGGTGACTGCAAGAACACTTTGCTTTTAGCTCCATGATGTAAGTCCAGGTCAATGGCTGAGAGGAAAAGTGCAGGAGATGTTTTCAATACCAGGTAATCAACCTTGCCAAGAAAGGGCTTCTCTGTCGTGCTTAGATTTTTGTCCAGGATTTTGAAAACTCTCAGAGTATGCAAGTTGAAACATGAAAATCTCATACTATTTAAAATAAACAAAACAATATAGAGTTGTTGTTTTCTAGTCTAGATGTGCATTAGGCTATCAGATATGAGCCCATAAGATATAATAACAGCAATATATGCAGTCTGTTATTACAATCTAAAGATTGTATTGTCATGACAATATGAAGGCAGCACATTTGGTTAGACACAAAATCTTAATGCTGTAATTTCCTGAGTTTTGAGTGCTCAACAATGCATTGAAATTTTTTTAATGCAGAATTTTTAGTTAGCATCTTTTTAAGCCTTAGTATTCTGTGAATGTAAAGTCATTCAAGCATAAAATTGATAATATTTTATATTCTTTGAATTTATAAATATTCAGGCTTACATAAGGAAAGAAAACACTAGGTCCTCCATTTTTCTCTTCCCTCACATACTCTTCAAAATGATTTATTAAGAGCACATATAAGAATAGGCATTTATAATAGAAAATCACCCAGCCTCGATAAAAGATAAGTGTAGCACAAGAAGAAACATCCAGTTAGTCCCTAAGGAACTGAATAGTTTCATCTACCATAAAGATTTTTCAGGAAAAACCTAACTCTATTTTCTTTGTTGTGGTTCATATTCAGTTTCGTTCCTGTGAGCCAGGTGGTACACAAAGATACATAAAGATACGAAAATCAGATTTTTCAGATAAAACAATAGAAATTAGGGCTCTGGCAGATGGATTATCACAAACGCAGGAAAAAGACAACTAAGAAAAAAGATTCAGAACTAAACTGCTGATTATCTTTGAGATATGATGCCATGATAATATTGGTATTCAACTAACCTCTGGAGCTCAGGAATCCTTGTACTTTGGGATCAATCAGCTCTAGTGCAATGAAGAGCAAACTGTGGAAGGCATCCAAGGCAGGCCTCAGTTGCTGTAGAGTTTGCTTGGACCAGATTTCAGCTCTGTACCCATTGTCTTTATGCAGCTTTTATGAAAATTTGGCTGTGATATCAAATCCATCCCAACATTTAATCTGTGGGAATTGAGTGCATTGTAAAGCTGAAGCAAACAGGTGCAATGCCACCATTTCTCAGAAATTGAGACTTTGGCTTTGTAGCTCCACTTTTGCAGAGCAGGTTTAACAAAACTGCTGAGAGGAAGGGTAAGCAAAAGCAGTTCTTCACCATCCTTACACAAACACAGACCTATCACAATTATATATGTATATACAAATATATATCCAACTTTATTTCTGAGCCTGATGTAAGCTAAGAAAACTTCAGTTTCTGAAGCTAGTCAGTACCCAGTCATCCATAAATAGACTAAACTGCCTGGAAAAGCTTTCAGATCAGCAAACTTTCTCCTACCCTCAGGTTTTTTTTGGTCATCCTTGGATTACTGGGATTTAGGCACTGGTTCTGTTTCACCAACTAAAATTTCTGATGGTCAGGCTACATATTGCTGAAGACTGAAAATTAAATAAGAAGATGTCTCCCAGTTTTTGTTGACCGTGACAAAATTTCAGTACATTAGTAACCAAAAATAAACTCACTTGACACATATCTCACTTTCATCATTTCCATTTGTATTTTTGATATTCTTGAGTCATTTAATAGGTGTTAGACTAACAGTGATCTGGAAGATTTTGAGGAAGTAAACTCTCCTGTGACCCATGCAATAAATGCATATAATTTTTCTCTCTTTTTTTTTTCTTTTAATTTAATGTGCTATGTTCATCTTTAACAGAAAAATAATAAAACTCAAAGACTACTTATCCACTTTGTGAAGGCATACAAAACTGATCACTATTTAAAATCATTATGTAGATTTGTATTTTTCTTAAAATGCATCTTCATTGAGTAATAATATCTGCCTTGCAAACTTAAATTATTTTATTGGTAATATGTAATGCATTTTATATAAAATGTGTTTTCTGTAAAACTCAACGACTTTAAGGAAAGGGATTAGTAGATTAAGTTTTGTATTGATTTTTTTTTTTAATTGCACTGGTAAACTTTTTTCTTTTTTTTCCCTAAGGACACATATAGTTCACCCGACTCACCTTAGGTTATATCCATACATGTCCTCACATTTTCTCTATTGCATAAAAATGAATATATATATTTGTGTGATCGAAAGCTCACAAAGATAAGAAACTACTTTTGACTGATTCTTCAATTTAGAATATTGGTTAGAGTGATTCAATACTTGATTACCTGTTTGTATATTAGATGTTAAAAATTCATTAAAAGATTCAGAAAGAGTTATGCAATAGAGCATGAAGTTTCTTCACCTTTTTCCTAATTAACTAGCAGCTTCTAAATTAAGCAGAAAATTTTACATGAGCCATGTCTTAGCTCAAAATTAATTTTTTTAATGATTTTTTAATTTTAATTTGCAGTATCTTAAGACTCTGTTCCTAGTCTTTCAGATGAGAGTTTCCATTAGATCCAGTGCTGTATGAAAATTTTAAACCATAGTAGCATAGGTAAAAGGAAATAATTTGGTATTTGTGTTTAAAACTGTTTCATTCATTATTCCTTTTAATTGGAGATGAAAGTACTCTGCATTATAGAAATCAAATCTTGAAATCTCTGCTCTCAGGAAATCATCTACTACCCTTCCTTTCTTAATCCCTTAGTATGTTGAAAAGAAAGAGAGAGGGGAGGTGAAATAAGTCTGAAAATAGGATACAGTAGAAAAAATACCTTATGATAAGGGAAGAATAAAAATAAGGAGAACACTACTAGTCAGGGATATCTTTCACTGCAGGGACATAAAACCCTCTAACTGACAGAGAAAAGAACATGAAGAGAGGTTGATGTTGACAAAGAAAAGGGAGTGGCATTGTATCACATATTTTGTCCTTCCTGAAACAGTGCCTTCAACAGGTCTTCTCAGAGAAGCATTGGTTTGCCACAGACTTCACTCAAGGTGATGTTTTCCAGTTTCTGCAAGAACACTAGGATTTTTTTTCCCCAAAATTTGGAAAAAATTAAATTTTCTTAAGGCAGAATTTACTCTTTGAGAGAAAATTATTACAAAATTCAATGTAAAATAACTGCTTGACATTTACCTCCAATCCAACTTCCACTCAAAAGATCGGA